>CAKAJI010000412.1:0-59076 GCA_916610255.1 Lasioglossum lativentre
AATATAACGTAATATGCAGTGTATCATTGAAAATACCTTCCCATATAACGTAATATGCAGTGTATCATTGCAAATACCTTATAATATAACGTAATATGCAGTGTATCATTGAAAATAACTTCCCATATAACGTAATATGCAGTGTATCATTGAAGATACCTTATAATATATCGTAATTTGTAGTGTATCAATGAAAATACCTTCTCATATAACATAATATGCAGTGTATCTATGAAAATACCTTATAATATAACGTAATATGCAGTGTATCATTGAAAATACCTTATAATATAACGTAATATGCAGTGTATCATTCAAAATACCTTATAATATAACGTATTATGCAGTGTATCATTGAAAATACCTTCCCATATAACGTAATATGCAGTGTATCATTGCAAATACCTTATAATATAACGTAATATGCAGTGTATCATTGAAAATACCTCCCATATAACGTAATATGCAGTGTATCATTGAGATACCTTATAATATAACGTAATATGCAGTGTATCATTGAAAATACCTTCCCATATAACGTAATATGCAGTGTATCATTGAAAATACCTTATAATATAACGTAATATGCAGTGTATCATTGAAAATACCTTAGAATATATGGTAATTCTAGTCTATCAATGAAAATACCTTATAATATAACGTAATATGCAGTGTATCATTGAAAATACCTTATAATACGTAGTAGTTTATCATTGAAAATACCTTATAATATAACGTAATATGCAGTGTATCATTGAAAATACCTTATAATATATCGTAATTAGTAGTGTATCAATGAAAATACCTTCTCATATAACGTAATATGCAGTGTATCATTGAAAATACCTTATAATATATCGTTATTTGTAGTGTATCATTGAAAATACCTTATAATATATCGTTATTTGTAGTGTATCTTTGAAAATACCTTAGAATATACGGTAATTCTAGTCTACCAATGAAAATACCTTATAATATAACGTAATATGCAGTGTATCATTCAAAATACCTTATAATATAACGTAATATGCAGCGTATCATTGAAAATAAATTATAATATAACGTAATATGCAGTGTATCATTGAAAATACCTTAGAATATATGGTAATTCTTGTCTATCAATGAAAATACCTTCCCATATAACGTAATATGCAGTGTATCATTGCAAATACCTTATAATATAACGTAATATGCAGTGTATCATTGAAAATACCTTATAATATAACGTAATTTGTAGTGTATCAATGAAAATACCTTCTCATATAACATAATATGCAGTGTATCTATGAAAATACCTTATAATATAACGTAATATGCAGTGTATCATTGAAAATACCTTCCCATATAACGTAATATGCAGTGTATCATTGAAAATACCTTATAATATAACGTAATATGCAGTGTATCATTCAAAATACCTTATAATATAACGTAATATGCAGTGTATCATTGAAAATACCTTCCCATATAACGTAATATGCAGTGTATCATTGCAAATACCTTATAATATAACGTAATATGCAGTGTATCATTGAAAATACCTTCCCATATAACGTAATATGCAGTGTATCATTGAAGATACCTTATAATATAACGTAATATGCAGTGTATCATTGAAAATACCTTCCCATATAACGTAATATGCAGTGTATCATTGAAAATACCTTATAATATAACGTAATATGCAGTGTATCATTGAAAATACCTTAGAATATATGGTAATTCTAGTCTATCAATGAAAATACCTTATAATATAACGTAATATGCAGTGTATCATTGAAAATACCTTATAATACGTAGTAGTTTATCATTGAAAATACCTTATAATATAACGTAATATGCAGTGTATCATTGAAAATACCTTATAATATAACGTAATATGCAGTGTATCATTGAAAATACCTCATAATATAACGTAATATGCAGTGTATCAATGAAAATACCTTATAATATAACGTAATATGCAGTGTATCATTGAAAATACCTTATGATATATCGGAATTTGTAGTGTATCTTTGAAAATACCTTAGAATATATGGTAATTCTAGTCTATCAATGAAAATACCTTATAATATAACGTAATATGCAGTGTATCATTGAAAATACCTTGTAATATGTAGTAGTTTATCATTGAAAATACCTTATAATATAACGTATTATGCTGTGTATCATTGAAAATTCGTTATAATATAACGTAATATGCAGTGTATCATTGAAAATACCTTTTAATATAACGTAATATGATATATATCATTGAAAATACCTTATAATATATCGTAATTTGTAGTGTATCAATGAAAATACTTTCTCATATAACGTAATATGCAGTGTATCATTGACAATACCTTATAATATATCGTAATTTGTAGTGTATCATTGAAAATACCTTATAGTATAACGTAATATGCAGTGCATCATTGAAAATACCTTATAATATAACGTAATATGCAGTGTATCATTGAAAATACCTTATAATATAACGTAATATGCAGGGTATCATTGAAAATACCTTATAATATATAGTAGTTTATCATTGAAAATACCTTATAATATAACGTATTATGCTGTGTATCATTGAAAATACCTTATCATATAACGTAATATGCAGTGTATCATTGAAAATACCTTATAATATAACGTAATATGATATATATCATTGAAAATACCTTATAATATAACGTAATATGCAGTGCATCATTGAAAATACCTTATAATATAACGTAATATGCATTGTATCATTGAAAATACCTTATAATATAACGTAATATGCAGGGTATCATTGAAAATAGCTTATAATATATAGTAGTTTATCATTGAAAATACCTTATAATATAACGTATTATGCTGTGTATCATTGAAAATACCTTATAATATAACGTAATATGCAGTGTATCATTGAAAATACTTATAATATAACGTAATATGCAGTGAATCATTGAAAATACCTTATAGTATAACGTAATATGCTGTGCATCATTGAAAATACCTTATAATACAACTTAATATGCAGTGTATCATTGAAAATACCTTATAATATAGCGTAATTTGTAGTGTATCAATGAAAATACCTTCTCATATAACGTAATATGCAGTGTATCATTGAAAATACCTTATAATATAACGTAATATGCAGTGTATCATTGAAAATACCTTATAATATAACTTAATATGCAGTGTATCATTGAAAACACCTTATGATATAACGTAATATGCAGTGTATCATTGAAAATACCTTAGAATATATGGTAATTCTAGTCTATCAATGAAAATACCTTATAATATAACGTAATATGCAGTGTATCATTGAAAATACCTTATAATATATAGTAGTTTATCATTGAAAATACCTTATAATATAACGTAATATGCTGTGTATCATTGAAAATACCTTATATTATATCGTAATTTGTAGTGTATCAATGAAAATACCTTATAATATAACGTAATATGCAGTGTATCATTGAAAATACCTTATAATATAACGTAATATGCAGTGTATCATTGAAAATACCTTATAATGTAACGTAATATGCAGTGTATCATTGATAATACCTTATAATCTAACGTAATATGCAGGGTATCAATGAAAATACCTTCTCATATAACGTAATATGCAGTGTATCATTGAAAATACCTTATAATATAAAGTAATATGCAGTGTATCATTGAAAATACCTTAGAATATATGGTAATTCTAGTCTATCAATGAAAATACCTTATAATATAACGTAATATGCAGTGTATCATTGAAAATACCTTATAATATATAGTAGTTTATCATTGAAAATACCTTATAATATAACGTAATATGCAGTGTATCATTGAAAATACCTTATAATATATAGCAGTTTATCATTGAAAATACCTTATAATATAACTTAATATGCAGTGTATCATTGAAAATACCTTATAATATAACGTAATATGCAGTGTATCATTGAAAATACCTTATAATATATAGCAGTTTATCATTGAAAATACCTTATAATATAACTTAATATGCAGTGTATCATTGAAAATACCTTATGATATAACGTAATATGCAGTGTATCATTGAAAATACCTTAGAATATATGGTAATTCTAGTCTATCAATGAAAATACCTTATAATATAACGTAATATGCAGTGTATCATTGAAAATACCTTATAATATATAGTAGTTTATCATTGAAAATACCTTATAATATAACTTAATATGCAGTGTATCATTGAAAATACCTTATGATATAACGTAATATGCAGTGTATCATTGAAAATACCTTAGAATATATGGTAATTCTAGTCTATCAATGAAAATACCTTATAATATAACGTAATATGCAGTGTATCATTGAAAATACCTTATAATATATCGTAATTTGTAGTGTATCATAGAAAATACCTTATAGTATAACGTAATATGCAGTGCATCATTGAAAATACCTTATAATGTAACGTAATATGCAGTGCATCATTGAAAATACCTTATAATGTAACGTAATATGCAGTGTATCATTGAAAATACCTTATAATCTAACGTAATATGCAGGGTATCATTGAAAATACCTTATAATATATCGTAATTTGTAGTGTATCAATGAAAATACCTTCTCATATAACGTAATATGCAGTGTATCATTGAAAATACCTTATAATATATCGTAATTTGTAGTGTATCTTTGAAAATACCTTATAATATATAGCAGTTTATCGTTGAAAATACCTTATAATATAACTTAATATGCAGTGTATCATTGAAAATACCTTATAATATAACGTAATATGCAGGGTATCGTTGAAAATACCTTATAATATATAGTAGTTTATCATTGAAAATACCTTATAATATAACGTATTATGCTGTGTATCATTGAAAATACCTTATAATATAACGTAATATGCAGTGTATCATTGAAAATACTTATAATATAACGTAATATGCAGTGAATCATTGAAAATACATTATAAAATAATGTAATATGCAGTGTATCATAGAAAGTACTTTATAATATAACGTAATATGATATATATCATTGAAAATACCTTATAATATATCGTAATTTGTAGTGTATCATTGAAAATACCTTATAGTATAACGTAATATGCTGTGCATCATTGAAAATACCTTATAATATAACGTAATATGCAGTGTATCATTGAAAATACCTTATAATATAACGTAATATGCAGGGTATCATTGAAAATACCTTATAATATAGCGTAATTTGTAGTGTATCAATGAAAATACCTTATAATATAACGTAATTTGTAGTGTATCATAGAAAATACCTTATAGTATAACGTAATATGCAGTGCATCATTGAAAATACCTTATTATGTAACGTAATATGCAGTGCATCTTTGAAAATACCTTATAATGTAACGTAATATGCAGTGTATCATTGAAAATACCTTATAATATATAGCAGTTTATCATTGAAAATACCTTATAATATAACTTAATATGCAGGGTATCATTGAAAATACCTTATAATATAGCGTAATTTGTAGTGTATCAATGAAAATACCTTCTCATATAACGTAATATGCAGTGTATCATTGAAAATACCTTATAATATAAAGTAGTATGCAGTGTATCATTGAAAATACCTTAGAATATATGGTAATTCTAGTCTATCAATGAAAATACCTTATAATATAACGTAATATGCAGTGTATCATTGAAAATACCTTATAATATATAGTAGTCTATCATTGAAAATACCTTATAATGTAACGTAATATGCAGTGCATCATTGAAAATACCTTATAATGTAACGTAATATGCAGTGTATCATTGAAAATACCTTATAATCTAACGTAATATGCAGGGTATCATTGAAAATACCTTATAATATATCGTAATTTGTAGTGTATCAATGAAAATACCTTCTCATATAACGTAATATGCAGTGTATCATTGAAAATACCTTATAATATATCGTAATTTGTAGTGTATCTTTGAAAATACCTTATAATATAACGTAATATGCAGTGTATCATTGAAAATACCTTATAATATATAGCAGTTTATCATTGAAAATACCTTATAATATAACTTAATATGCAGTGTATCATTGAAAATACCTTATAATATAACGTAATATGCAGTGTATCATTGAAAATACCTTATAATATATAGCAGTTTATCATTGTTAATACCTTATAATATAACTTAATATGCAGTGTATCATTGAAAATACCTTATGATATAACGTAATGTGCAGTGTATCATTGAAAATACCTTAGAATATATGGTAATTCTAGTCTATCAATGAAAATACCTTATAATATAACGTAATATGCAGTGTATCATTGAAAATACCTTATAATATATAGTAGTTTATCATTGAAAATACCTTATAATATAACTTAATATGCAGTGTATCATTGAAAAAACCTTATGATATAACGTAATATGCAGTGTATCATTGAAAATACCTTATAATATATAGCAGTTTATCATTGAAAATACCTTATAATATAACTTAATATGCAGTGTATCATTGAAAATACCTTATGATATAACGTAATATGCAGTGTATCATTGAAAATACCTTAGAATATATGGTAATTCTAGTCTATCAATGAAAATACCTTATAATATAACGTAATATGCAGTGTATCATTGAAAATACCTTATAATATATAGTAGTTTATCATTGAAAATACCTTATAATATAACTTAATATGCAGTGTATCATTGAAAATACCTTATGATATAACGTAATATGCAGTGTATCATTGAAAATACCTTAGAATATATGGTAATTCTAGTCTATCAATGAAAATACCTTATAATATAACGTAATATGCAGTGTATCATTGAAAATACCTTATAATATATCGTAATTTGTAGTGTATCATAGAAAATAACTTATAGTATAACGTAATATGCAGTGCATCATTGAAAATACCTTATAATGTAACGTAATATGCAGTGCATCATTGAAAATACCTTATAATGTAACGTAATATGCAGTGTATCATTGAAAATACCTTATAATCTAACGTAATATGCAGGGTATCATTGAAAATACCTTATAATATATCGTAATTTGTAGTGTATCAATGAAAATACCTTCTCATATAACGTAATATGCAGTGTATCATTGAAAATACCTTATAATATATCGTAATTTGTAGTGTATCTTTGAAAATACCTTATAATATAACGTAATATGCAGTGTATCATTGAAAATACCTTATAATATATAGTAGTTTATCATTGAAAATACCTTATAATATAACTTAATATGCAGTGTATCATTGAAAATACCTTATGATATAACGTAATATGCAGTGTATCATTGAAAATACCTTAGAATATATGGTAATTCTAGTCTATCAATGAAAATACCTTATAATATAACGTAATATGCAGTGTATCATTGAAAATACCTTATAATATATAGTAGTTTATCATTGAAAATACCTTATAATATAACTTAATATGCAGTGTATCATTGAAAATACCTTATGATATAACGTAATATGCAGTGTATCATTGAAAATACCTTAGAATATATGGTAATTCTAGTCTATCAATGAAAATACCTTATAATATAACGTAATATGCAGTGTATCATTGAAAATACCTTATAATATATCGTAATTTGTAGTGTATCATAGAAAAAACCTTATAGTATAACGTAATATGCAGTGCATCATTGAAAATACCTTATAATGTAACGTAATATGCAGTGCATCATTGAAAATACCTTATAATGTAACGTAATATGCAGTGTATCATTGAAAATACCTTATAATCTAACGTAATATGCAGGGTATCATTGAAAATACCTTATAATATATCGTAATTTGTAGTGTATCAATGAAAATACCTTCTCATATAACGTAATATGCAGTGTATCATTGAAAATACCTTATAATATATCGTAATTTGTAGTGTATCTTTGAAAATACCTTATAATATAACGTAATATGCAGTGTATCATTGAAAATACCTTATAATATATAGCAGTTTATCATTGAAAATACCTTATAATATAACTTAATATGCAGTGTATCATTGAAAATACCTTATAATATAACGTAATATGCAGTGTATCATTGAAAATACCTTATAATATATAGCAGTTTATCATTGAAAATACCTTATAATATAACTTAATATGCAGTGTATCATTGAAAATACCTTATGATATAACGTAATATGCAGTGTATCATTGAAAATACCTTATAATCTAACGTAATATGCAGGGTATCATTGAAAATACCTTATAATATATCGTAATTTGTAGTGTATCAATGAAAATACCTTCTCATATAACGTAATATGCAGTGTATCATTGAAAATACCTTATAATATATCGTAATTTGTAGTGTATCTTTGAAAATACCTTATAATATAACGTAATATGCAGTGTATCATTGAAAATACCTTATAATATATAGCAGTTTATCATTGAAAATACCTTATAATATAACTTAATATGCAGTGTATCATTGAAAATACCTTATAATATAACGTAATATGCAGTGTATCATTGAAAATACCTTATAATATATAGCAGTTTATCATTGAAAATACCTTATAATATAACTTAATATGCAGTGTATCATTGAAAATACCTTATGATATAACGTAATATGCAGTGTATCATTGAAAATACCTTAGAATATATGGTAATTCTAGTCTATCAATGAAAATACCTTATAATATAACGTAATATGCAGTGTATCATTGAAAATACCTTATAATATATCGTAATTTGTAGTGTATCATAGAAAATACCTTATAGTATAACGTAATATGCAGTGCATCATTGAAAATACCTTATAATGTAACGTAATATGCAGTGCATCATTGAAAATACCTTATAATGTAACGTAATATGCAGTGTATCATTGAAAATACCTTATAATCTAACGTAATATGCAGGGTATCATTGAAAATACCTTATAATATATCGTAATTTGTAGTGTATCAATGAAAATACCTTCTCATATAACGTAATATGCAGTGTATCATTGAAAATACCTTATAATATATCGTAATTTGTAGTGTATCTTTGAAAATACCTTATAATATAACGTAATATGCAGTGTATCATTGAAAATACCTTATAATATATAGCAGTTTATCATTGAAAATACCTTATAATATAACTTAATATGCAGTGTATCATTGAAAATACCTTATAATATAACGTAATATGCAGTGTATCATTGAAAATACCTTATAATATATAGCAGTTTATCATTGAAAATACCTTATAATATAACTTAATATGCAGTGTATCATTGAAAATACCTTATGATATAACGTAATATGCAGTGTATCATTGAAAATACCTTAGAATATATGGTAATTCTAGTCTATCAATGAAAATACCTTATAATATAACGTAATATGCAGTGTATCATTGAAAATACCTTATAATATATAGTAGTTTATCATTGAAAATACCTTATAATATAACTTAATATGCAGTGTATCATTGAAAAAACCTTATGATATAACGTAATATGCAGTGTATCATTGAAAATACCTTATAATATATAGCAGTTTATCATTGAAAATACCTTATAATATAACTTAATATGCAGTGTATCATTGAAAATACCTTATGATATAACGTAATATGCAGTGTATCATTGAAAATACCTTAGAATATATGGTAATTCTAGTCTATCAATGAAAATACCTTATAATATAACGTAATATGCAGTGTATCATTGAAAATACCTTATAATATATAGTAGTTTATCATTGAAAATACCTTATAATATAACTTAATATGCAGTGTATCATTGAAAATACCTTATGATATAACGTAATATGCAGTGTATCATTGAAAATACCTTAGAATATATGGTAATTCTAGTCTATCAATGAAAATACCTTATAATATAACGTAATATGCAGTGTATCATTGAAAATACCTTATAATATATCGTAATTTGTAGTGTATCATAGAAAATACCTTATAGTATAACGTAATATGCAGTGCATCATTGAAAATACCTTATAATGTAACGTAATATGCAGTGCATCATTGAAAATACCTTATAATGTAACGTAATATGCAGTGTATCATTGAAAATACCTTATAATCTAACGTAATATGCAGGGTATCATTGAAAATACCTTATAATATATCGTAATTTGTAGTGTATCAATGAAAATACCTTCTCATATAACGTAATATGCAGTGTATCATTGAAAATACCTTATAATATATCGTAATTTGTAGTGTATCTTTGAAAATACCTTATAATATAACGTAATATGCAGTGTATCATTGAAAATACCTTATAATATATAGCAGTTTATCATTGAAAATACCTTATAATATAACTTAATATGCAGTGTACCATTGAAAATACCTTATGATATAACGTAATATGCAGTGTATCATTGAAAATACCTTAGAATATATGGTAATTCTAGTCTATCAATGAAAATACCTTATAATATAACGTAATATGCAGTGTATCATTGAAAATACCTTATAATCTAACGTAATATGCAGGGTATCATTGGAAATACCTTATAATATATCGTAATTTGTAGTGTATCAATGAAAATACCTTCTCATATAACGTAATATGCAGTGTATCATTGAAAATACCTTAGAATATATGGTAATTCTAGTCTATCAATGAAAATACCTTATAATATAACGTAATATGCAGTGTATCATTGAAAATACCTTATAATATATAGTAGTTTATCATTGAAAATACCTTATAATATAACTTAATATGCAGTGTATCATTGAAAATACCTTATGATATAACGTAATATGCAGTGTATCATTGAAAATACCTTAGAATATATGGTAATTCTAGTCTATCAATGAAAATACCTTATAATATAACGTAATATGCAGTGTATCATTGAAAATACCTTATAATATATCGTAATTTGTAGTGTATCATAGAAAATACCTTATAGTATAACGTAATATGCAGTGCATCATTGAAAATACCTTATAATGTAACGTAATATGCAGTGCATCATTGAAAATACCTTATAATGTAACGTAATATGCAGTGTATCATTGAAAATACCTTATAATCTAACGTAATATGCAGGGTATCATTGAAAATACCTTATAATATATCGTAATTTGTAGTGTATCAATGAAAATACCTTCTCATATAACGTAATATGCAGTGTATCATTGAAAATACCTTATAATATATCGTAATTTGTAGTGTATCTTTGAAAATACCTTATAATATATAGCAGTTTATCATTGAAAATACCTTATAATATAACTTAATATGCAGTGTATCATTGAAAATACCTTATAATATAACGTAATATGCAGGGTATCGTTGAAAATACCTTATAATATATAGTAGTTTATCATTGAAAATACCTTATAATATAACGTATTATGCTGTGTATCATTGAAAATACCTTATAATATAACGTAATATGCAGTGTATCATTGAAAATACTTATAATATAACGTAATATGCAGTGAATCATTGAAAATACATTATAAAATAATGTAATATGCAGTGTATCATAGAAAGTACTTTATAATATAACGTAATATGATATATATCATTGAAAATACCTTATAATATATCGTAATTTGTAGTGTATCATTGAAAATACCTTATAGTATAACGTAATATGCTGTGCATCATTGAAAATACCTTATAATATAACGTAATATGCAGTGTATCATTGAAAATACCTTATAATATAACGTAATATGCAGGGTATCATTGAAAATACCTTATAATATAGCGTAATTTGTAGTGTATCAATGAAAATACCTTATAATATAACGTAATTTGTAGTGTATCATAGAAAATACCTTATAGTATAACGTAATATGCAGTGCATCATTGAAAATACCTTATTATGTAACGTAATATGCAGTGCATCATTGAAAATACCTTATAATGTAACGTAATATGCAGTGTATCATTGAAAATACCTTATAATATATAGCAGTTTATCATTGAAAATACCTTATAATATAACTTAATATGCAGTGTATCATTGAAAATACCTTATAATATAGCGTAATTTGTAGTGTATCAATGAAAATACCTTCTCATATAACGTAATATGCAGTGTATCATTGAAAATACCTTATAATATAAAGTAGTATGCAGTGTATCATTGAAAATACCTTAGAATATATGGTAATTCTAGTCTATCAATGAAAATACCTTATAATATAACGTAATATGCAGTGTATCATTGAAAATACCTTATAATATATAGTAGTCTATCATTGAAAATACCTTATAATGTAACGTAATATGCAGTGCATCATTGAAAATACCTTATAATGTAACGTAATATGCAGTGTATCATTGAAAATACCTTATAATATAACGTAATATGCAGTGTATCGTAGAAAATACCTCATAATATATCGTAATTTGTAGTGTATCAATGAAAATACCTTCTCATATAACGTAATATGCAGTGTATCATTGAAAATACCTTATAATATATCGTAATTTGTAGTGTATCTTTGAAAATACCTTATAATATAACGTAATATGCAGTGTATCATTGAAAATACCTTATAATATATAGCAGTTTATCATTGAAAATACCTTATAATATAACTTAATATGCAGTGTATCATTGAAAATACCTTATAATATAACGTAATATGCAGTGTATCATTGAAAATACCTTATAATATATAGCAGTTTATCATTGAAAATACCTTATAATATAACTTAATATGCAGTGTATCATTGAAAATACCTTATGATATAACGTAATATGCAGTGTATCATTGAAAATACCTTAGAATATATGGTAATTCTAGTCTATCAATGAAAATACCTTATAATATAACGTAATATGCAGTGTATCATTGAAAATACCTTATAATATATAGCAGTTTATCATTGAAAATACCTTATAATATAACTTAATATGCAGTGTATCATTGAAAAAACCTTATGATATAACGTAATATGCAGTGTATCATTGAAAATACCTTATAATATATAGCAGTTTATCATTGTTAATACCTTATAATATAACGTAATATGCAGTGTATCATTGAAAATACCTTATGATATAACGTAATATGCAGTGTATCATTGAAAATACCTTAGAATATATGGTAATTCTAGTCTATCAATGAAAATACCTTATAATATAACGTAATATGCAGTGTATCATTGAAAATACCTTATAATATATAGTAGTTTATCATTGAAAATACCTTATAATATAACTTAATATGCAGTGTATCATTGAAAATACCTTATGATATAACGTAATATGCAGTGTATCATTGAAAATACCTTAGAATATATGGTAATTCTAGTCTATCAATGAAAATACCTTATAATATAACGTAATATGCAGTGTATCATTGAAAATACCTTATAATATATCGTAATTTGTAGTGTATCATAGAAAATAACTTATAGTATAACGTAATATGCAGTGCATCATTGAAAATACCTTATAATGTAACGTAATATGCAGTGCATCATTGAAAATACCTTATAATATAACGTAATATGCAGTGTATCATTGAAAATACCTTATAATCTAACGTAATATGCAGGGTATCATTGAAAATACCTTATAATATATCGTAATTTGTAGTGTATCAATGAAAATACCTTCTCATATAACGTAATATGCAGTGTATCATTGAAAATACCTTATAATATATCGTAATTTGTAGTGTATCTTTGAAAATACCTTATAATATAACGTAATATGCAGTGTATCATTGAAAATACCTTATAATATATAGCAGTTTATCATTGAAAATACCTTATAATATAACTTAATATGCAGTGTATCATTGAAAATACCTTATAATATAACGTAATATGCAGTGTATCATTGAAAATACCTTATAATATATAGCAGTTTATCATTGAAAATACCTTATAATATAACTTAATATGCAGTGTATCATTGAAAATACCTTATGATATAACGTAATATGCAGTGTATCATTGAAAATACCTTAGAATATATGGTAATTCTAGTCTATCAATGAAAATACCTTATAATATAACGTAATATGCAGTGTATCATTGAAAATACCTTAGAATATATGGTAATTCTAGTCTATCAATGAAAATACCTTATAATATAACGTAATATGCAGTGTATCATTGAAAATACCTTATTATATATAGTAGTTTATCATTGAAAATACCTTATAATATAACTTAATATGCAGTGTATCATTGAAAAAACCTTATGATATAACGTAATATGCAGTGTATCATTGAAAATACCTTATAATATATAGCAGTTTATCATTGAAAATACCTTATAATATAACTTAATATGCAGTGTATCATTGAAAATACCTTATGATATAACGTAATATGCAGTGTATCATTGAAAATACCTTAGAATATATGGTAATTCTAGTCTATCAATGAAAATACCTTATAATATAACGTAATATGCAGTGTATCATTGAAAATACCTTATAATATATAGTAGTTTATCATTGAAAATACCTTATAATATAACTTAATATGCAGTGTATCATTGAAAATACCTTATGATATAACGTAATATGCAGTGTATCATTGAAAATACCTTAGAATATATGGTAATTCTAGTCTATCAATGAAAATACCTTATAATATAACGTAATATGCAGTGTATCATTGAAAATACCTTATAATATATAGTAGTTTATCATTGAAAATACCTTATAATATAACTTAATATGCAGTGTATCATTGAAAATACCTTATGATATAACGTAATATGCAGTGTATCATTGAAAATACCTTAGAATATATGGTAATTCTAGTCTATCAATGAAAATACCTTATAATATAACGTAATATGCAGTGTATCATTGAAAATACCTTATAATATATCGTAATTTGTAGTGTATCATAGAAAAAACCTTATAGTATAACGTAATATGCAGTGCATCATTGAAAATACCTTATAATGTAACGTAATATGCAGTGCATCATTGAAAATACCTTATAATGTAACGTAATATGCAGTGTATCATTGAAAATACCTTATAATATAACGTAATATGCAGGGTATCATTGAAAATACCTTATAATATATCGTAATTTGTAGTGTATCAATGAAAATACCTTCTCATATAACGTAATATGCAGTGTATCATTGAAAATACCTTATAATATATCGTAATTTGTAGTGTATCTTTGAAAATACCTTATAATATAACGTAATATGCAGTGTATCATAGAAAATACCTTATAATATATAGCAGTTTATCATTGAAAATACCTTATAATATAACTTAATATGCAGTGTATCATTGAAAATACCTTATAATATAACGTAATATGCAGTGTATCATTGAAAATACCTTATAATATATAGCAGTTTATCATTGAAAATACCTTATAATATAACTTAATATGCAGTGTATCATTGAAAATACCTTATGATATAACGTAATATGCAGTGTATCATTGAAAATACCTTATAATATAACGTAATATGCAGGGTATCATTGAAAATACCTTATAATATATCGTAATTTGTAGTGTATCAATGAAAATACCTTCTCATATAACGTAATATGCAGTGTATCATTGAAAATACCTTATAATATATCGTTATTTGTAGTGTATCTTTGAAAATACCTTATAATATAACGTAATATGCAGTGTATCATTGAAAATACCTTATAATATATAGCAGTTTATCATTGAAAATACCTTATAATATAACTTAATATGCAGTGTATCATTGAAAATACCTTATAATATAACGTAATATGCAGTGTATCATTGAAAATACCTTATAATATATAGCAGTTTATCATTGAAAATACCTTATAATATAACTTAATATGCAGTGTATCATTGAAAATACCTTATGATATAACGTAATATGCAGTGTATCATTGAAAATACCTTAGAATATATGGTAATTCTAGTCTATCAATGAAAATACCTTATAATATAACGTAATATGCAGTGTATCATTGAAAATACCTTATAATATATCGTAATTTGTAGTGTATCATAGAAAATACCTTATAGTATAACGTAATATGCAGTGCATCATTGAAAATACCTTATAATGTAACGTAATATGCAGTGCATCATTGAAAATACCTTATAATGTAACGTAATATGCAGTGTATCATTGAAAATACCTTATAATCTAACGTAATATGCAGGGTATCATTGAAAATTCCTTATAATATATCGTAATTTGTAGTGTATCAATGAAAATACCTTCTCATATAACGTAATATGCAGTGTATCATTGAAAATACCTTATAATATATCGTAATTTGTAGTGTATCTTTGAAAATACCTTATAATATAACGTAATATGCAGTGTATCATTGAAAATACCTTATAATATATAGCAGTTTATCATTGAAAATACCTTATAATATAACTTAATATGCAGTGTATCATTGAAAATACCTTATAATATAACGTAATATGCAGTGTATCATTGAAAATACCTTATAATATATAGCAGTTTATCATTGAAAATACCTTATAATATAACTTAATATGCAGTGTATCATTGAAAATACCTTATGATATAACGTAATATGCAGTGTATCATTGAAAATACCTTAGAATATATGGTAATTCTAGTCTATCAATGAAAATACCTTATAATATAACGTAATATGCAGTGTATCATTGAAAATACCTTATAATATATAGCAGTTTATCATTGAAAATACCTTATAATATAACTTAATATGCAGTGTATCATTGAAAAAACCTTATGATATAACGTAATATGCAGTGTATCATTGAAAATACCTTATAATATATAGCAGTTTATCATTGAAAATACCTTATAATATAACTTAATATGCAGTGTATCATTGAAAATACCTTATGATATAACGTAATATGCAGTGTATCATTGAAAATACCTTAGAATATATGGTAATTCTAGTCTATCAATGAAAATACCTTATAATATAACGTAATATGCAGTGTATCATTGAAAATACCTTATAATATATAGTAGTTTATCATTGAAAATACCTTATAATATAACTTAATATGCAGTGTATCATTGAAAATACCTTATGATATAACGTAATATGCAGTGTATCATTGAAAATACCTTAGAATATATGGTAATTCTAGTCTATCAATGAAAATACCTTATAATATAACGTAATATGCAGTGTATCATTGAAAATACCTTATAATATATCGTAATTTGTAGTGTATCATAGAAAATACCTTATAGTATAACGTAATATGCAGTGCATCATTGAAAATACCTTATAATGTAACGTAATATGCAGTGCATCATTGAAAATACCTTATAATGTAACGTAATATGCAGTGTATCATTGAAAATACCTTATAATCTAACGTAATATGCAGGGTATCATTGAAAATACCTTATAATATATCGTAATTTGTAGTGTATCAATGAAAATACCTTCTCATATAACGTAATATGCAGTGTATCATTGAAAATACCTTATAATATATCGTAATTTGTAGTGTATCTTTGAAAATACCTTATAATATAACGTAATATGCAGTGTATCATTGAAAATACCTTATAATATATAGCAGTTTATCATTGAAAATACCTTATAATATAACTTAATATGCAGTGTACCATTGAAAATACCTTATGATATAACGTAATATGCAGTGTATCATTGAAAATACCTTAGAATATATGGTAATTCTAGTCTATCAATGAAAATACCTTATAATATAACGTAATATGCAGTGTATCATTGGAAATACCTTATAATATATCGTAATTTGTAGTGTATCAATGAAAATACCTTCTCATATAACGTAATATGCAGTGTATCATTGAAAATACCTTAGAATATATGGTAATTCTAGTCTATCAATGAAAATACCTTATAATATAACGTAATATGCAGTGTATCATTGAAAATACCTTATAATATATAGTAGTTTATCATTGAAAATACCTTATAATATAACTTATTATGCAGTGTATCATTGAAAATACCTCATGATATAACGTAATATGCAGTGTATCATTGAAAATACCTTAGAATATATGGTAATTCTAGTCTATCAATGAAAATACCTTATAATATAACGTAATATGCAGTGTATCATTGAAAATACCTTATAATATATAGTAGTTTATCATTGAAAATACCTTATAATATAACTTAATATGCAGTGTATCATTGAAAATACCTTATAGTATAACGTAATATGCAGTGTATCATTGAAAATACCTTATAATATATCGTAATTTGTAGTGTATCTTTGAAAATACCTTATAATATAACGTAATATGCAGTGTATCATTGAAAATACCTTATAATATATAGCAGTTTATCATTGAAAATACCTTATAATATAACTTAATATGCAGTGTATCATTGAAAATACCTTATAATATAACGTAATATGCAGTGTATCATTGAAAATACCTTATAATATATAGCAGTTTATCATTGAAAATACCTTATAATATAACTTAATATGCAGTGTATCATTGAAAATACCTTATGATATAACGTAATATGCAGTGTATCATTGAAAATACCTTAGAATATATGGTAATTCTAGTCTATCAATGAAAATACCTTATAATATAACGTAATATGCAGTGTATCATTGAAAATACCTTATAATATATAGTAGTTTATCATTGAAAATACCTTATAATATAACTTAATATGCAGTGTATCATTGAAAAAACCTTATGATATAACGTAATATGCAGTGTATCATTGAAAATACCTTATAATATATAGCAGTTTATCATTGAAAATACCTTATAATATAACTTAATATGCAGTGTATCATTGAAAATACCTTATGATATAACGTAATATGCAGTGTATCATTGAAAATACCTTAGAATATATGGTAATTCTAGTCTATCAATGAAAATACCTTATAATATAACGTAATATGCAGTGTATCATTGAAAATACCTTATAATATATAGTAGTTTATCATTGAAAATACCTTATAATATAACTTAATATGCAGTGTATCATTGAAAATACCTTATGATATAACGTAATATGCAGTGTATCATTGAAAATACCTTAGAATATATGGTAATTCTAGTCTATCAATGAAAATACCTTATAATATAACGTAATATGCAGTGTATCATTGAAAATACCTTATAATCTAACGTAATATGCAGGGTATCATTGAAAATACCTTATAGTATAACGTAATATGCAGTGCATCATTGAAAATACCTTATAATGTAACGTAATATGCAGTGCATCATTGAAAATACCTTATAATGTAACGTAATATGCAGTGTATCATTGAAAATACCTTATAATCTAACGTAATATGCAGGGTATCATTGAAAATACCTTATAATATATCGTAATTTGTAGTGTATCAATGAAAATACCTTCTCATATAACGTAATATGCAGTGTATCATTGAAAATACCTTATAATATATCGTAATTTGTAGTGTATCTTTGAAAATACCTTATAATATAACGTAATATGCAGTGTATCATTGAAAATACCTTATAATATATAGCAGTTTATCATTGAAAATACCTTATAATATAACTTAATATGCAGTGTATCATTGAAAATACCTTATAATATAACGTAATATGCAGTGTATCATTGAAAATACCTTATAATATATAGCAGTTTATCATTGAAAATACCTTATAATATAACTTAATATGCAGTGTATCATTGAAAATACCTTATGATATAACGTAATATGCAGTGTATCATTGAAAATACCTTAGAATATATGGTAATTCTAGTCTATCAATGAAAATATCTTATAATATAACGTAATATGCAGTGTATCATTGAAAATACCTTATAATATATAGCAGTTTATCATTGAAAATACCTTATAATATAACTTAATATGCAGTGTATCATTGAAAATACCTTATGATATAACGTAATATGCAGTGTATCATTGAAAATACCTTCGAATATATGGTAATTCTAGTCTATCAATGAAAATACCTTATAATATAACGTAATATGCAGTGTATCATTGAAAATACCTTATAATATATAGTAGTTTATCATTGAAAATACCTTATAATATAACTTAATATGCAGTGTATCATTGAAAATACCTTATGATATAACGTAATATGCAGTGTATCATTGAAAATACCTTAGAATATATGGTAATTCTAGTCTATCAATGAAAATACCTTATAATATAACGTAATATGCAGTGTATCATTGAAAATACCTTATAATATATCGTAATTTGTAGTGTATCATAGAAAATACCTTATAGTATAACGTAATATGCAGTGCATCATTGAAAATACCTTATAATGTAACGTAATATGCAGTGCATCATTGAAAATACCTTATAATGTAACGTAATATGCAGTGTATCATTGAAAATACCTTATAATCTAACGTAATATGCAGGGTATCATTGAAAATACCTTATAATATATCGTAATTTGTAGGGTATCAATGAAAATACCTTCTCATATAACGTAATATGCAGTGTATCATTGAAAATACCTTATAATATATCGTAATTTGTAGTGTATCTTTGAAAATACCTTATAATATAACGTAATATGCAGTGTATCATTGAAAATACCTTATAATATATAGCAGTTTATCATTGAAAATACCTTATAATATAACTTAATATGCAGTGTATCATTGAAAATACCTTATAATATAACGTAATATGCAGTGTATCATTGAAAATACCTTATAATATATAGCAGTTTATCATTGAAAATACCTTATAATATAACTTAATATGCAGTGTATCATTTAAAATACCTTATGATATAACGTAATATGCAGTGTATCATTGAAAATACCTTCGAATATATGGTAATTCTAGTCTATCAATGAAAATACCTTATAATATAACGTAATATGCAGTGTATCATTGAAAATACCTTATAATATATAGTAGTTTATCATTGAAAATACCTTATAATATAACTTAATATGCAGTGTATCATTGAAAATACCTTATGATATAACGTAATATGCAGTGTATCATTGAAAATACCTTAGAATATATGGTAATTCTAGTCTATCAATGAAAATACCTTATAATATAACGTAATATGCAGTGTATCATTGAAAATACCTTATAATATATCGTAATTTGTAGTGTATCATAGAAAATACCTTATAGTATAACGTAATATGCAGTGCATCATTGAAAATACCTTATAATGTAACGTAATATGCAGTGTATCATTGAAAATACCTTATAATGTAACGTAATATGCAGTGTATCATTGAAAATACCTTATAATCTAACGTAATATGCAGGGTATCATTGAAAATACCTTATAATATATCGTAATTTGTAGGGTATCAATGAAAATACCTTCTCATATAACGTAATATGCAGTGTATCATTGAAAATACCTTATAATATATCGTAATTTGTAGTGTATCTTTGAAAATACCTTATAATATAACGTAATATGCAGTGTATCATTGAAAATACCTTATAATATATAGCAGTTTATCATTGAAAATACCTTATAATATAACTTAATATGCAGTGTATCATTGAAAATACCTTATAATATAACGTAATATGCAGTGTATCATTGAAAATACCTTATAATATATAGCAGTTTATCATTGAAAATACCTTATAATATAACTTAATATGCAGTGTATCATTGAAAATACCTTATGATATAACGTAATATGCAGTGTATCATTGAAAATACCTTAGAATATATGGTAATTCTAGTCTATCAATGAAAATACCTTATAATATAACGTAATATGCAGTGTATCAT
Source organism: Lasioglossum lativentre (assembly GCA_916610255.1). Classification (NCBI taxonomy): domain Eukaryota; kingdom Metazoa; phylum Arthropoda; class Insecta; order Hymenoptera; family Halictidae; genus Lasioglossum; species Lasioglossum lativentre. The sequence goes on from CAKAJI010000412.1 coordinate 21,687, forward strand.
TGAAAATACCTTATAATATATAGTAGTTTATCATTGAAAATACCTTATAATCTAACGTAATATGCAGGGTATCATTGAAAATACCTTATAATATATCGTAATTTGTAGGGTATCAATGAAAATACCTTCTCATATAACGTAATATGCAGTGTATCATTGAAAATACCTTATAATATATCGTAATTTGTAGTGTATCTTTGAAAATACCTTATAATATAACGTAATATGCAGTGTATCATTGAAAATACCTTATAATATATAGCAGTTTATCATTGAAAATACCTTATAATATAACTTAATATGCAGTGTATCATTGAAAATACCTTATAATATAACGTAATATGCAGTGTATCATTGAAAATACCTTATAATATATAGCAGTTTATCATTGAAAATACCTTATAATATAACTTAATATGCAGTGTATCATTGAAAATACCTTATGATATAACGTAATATGCAGTGTATCATTGAAAATACCTTAGAATATATGGTAATTCTAGTCTATCAATGAAAATACCTTATAATATAACGTAATATGCAGTGTATCATTGAAAATACCTTATAATATATAGTAGTTTATCATTGAAAATACCTTATAATATAACTTAATATGCAGTGTATCATTGAAAAAACCTTATGATATAACGTAATATGCAGTGTATCATTGAAAATACCTTATAATATATAGCAGTTTATCATTGAAAATACCTTATAATATAACTTAATATGCAGTGTATCATTGAAAATACCTTATGATATAACGTAATATGCAGTGTATCATTGAAAATACCTTAGAATATATGGTAATTCTAGTCTATCAATGAAAATACCTTATAATATAACGTAATATGCAGTGTATCATTGAAAATACCTTATAATATATAGTAGTTTATCATTGAAAATACCTTATAATATAACTTAATATGCAGTGTATCATTGAAAATACCTTATGATATAACGTAATATGCAGTGTATCATTGAAAATACCTTATAATATATCGTAATTTGTAGTGTATCTTTGAAAATACCTTATAATATATCGTAATTTGTAGTGTATCAATGAAAATACCTTCTCATATAACGTAATATGCAGTGTATCATTGAAAATACCTTAGAATATATGGTAATTCTAGTCTATCAATGAAAATACCTTATAATATAACGTAATATGCAGTGTATCATTGAAAATACCTTATAATATATAGTAGTTTATCATTGAAAATACCTTATAATATAACTTAATATGCAGTGTATCATTGAAAATACCTTATGATATAACGTAATATGCAGTGTATCATTGAAAATACCTTAGAATATATGGTAATTCTAGTCTATCAATGAAAATACCTTATAATATAACGTAATATGCAGTGTATCATTGAAAATACCTTATAATATATAGTAGTTTATCATTGAAAATACCTTATAATATAACTTAATATGCAGTGTATCATTGAAAATACCTTATGATATAACGTAATATGCAGTGTATCATTGAAAATACCTTAGAATATATGGTAATTCTAGTCTATCAATGAAAATACCTTATAATATAACGTAATATGCAGTGTATCATTGAAAATACCTTATAATATATCGTAATTTGTAGTGTATCATAGAAAATACCTCATAGTATAACGTAATATGCAGTGCATCATTGAAAATACCTTATAATGTAACGTAATATGCAGTGCATCATTGAAAATACCTTATAATGTAACGTAATATGCAGTGTATCATTGAAAATACCTTATAATCTAACGTAATATGCAGGGTATCATTGAAAATACCTTATAATATATCGTAATTTGTAGTGTATCAATGAAAATACCTTCTCATATAACGTAATATGCAGTGTATCATTGAAAATACCTTATAATATATCGTAATTTGTAGTGTATCTTTGAAAATACCTTATAATATAACGTAATATGCAGTGTATCATTGAAAATACCTTATAATATATCGTAATTTGTAGTGTATCATAGAAAATACCTTATAGTATAACGTAATATGCAGTGCATCATTGAAAATACCTTATAATGTAACGTAATATGCAGTGCATCATTGAAAATACCTTATAATGTAACGTAATATGCAGTGTATCATTGAAAATACCTTATAATCTAACGTAATATGCAGGGTATCATTGAAAATACCTTATAATATATCGTAATTTGTAGTGTATCAATGAAAATACCTTCTCATATAACGTAATATGCAGTGTATCATTGAAAATACCTTATAATATATCGTAATTTGTAGTGTATCTTTGAAAATACCTTATAATATAACGTAATATGCAGTGTATCATTGAAAATACCTTAGAATATATGGTAATTCTAGTCTATCAATGAAAATAAATTATAATATAACGTAATATGCAGTGTATCATTGAAAATACCTTATAATATATAGTAGTTTATCATTGAAAATACCTTATAATATAACGTAATATGCAGGGTATCATTGAAAATACCTTATAATATATCGTAATTTGTAGTGTATCAATGAAAATACATTCTCATATAACGTAATATGCAGTGTATCATTGAAAATACCTTATAATATATCGTAATTTGTAGTGTATCTTTGAAAATACCTTATAATATAACGTAATATGCAGTGTATCATTGAAAATACCTTATAATATATAGCAGTTTATCATTGAAAATACCTTATAATATAACTTAATATGCAGTGTACCATTGAAAATACATTATGATATAACGTAATATGCAGTGTATCATTGAAAATACCTTAGAATATATGGTAATTCTAGTCTATCAATGAAAATACCTTATAATATAACGTAATATGCAGTGTATCATTGAAAATACCTTATAATATATCGTAATATGCAGGGTATCATTGAAAATACCTTATAATATATCGTAATTTGTAGTGTATCAATGAAAATACCTTCTCATATAACTTAATATGCAGTGTACCATTGAAAATACCTTCTCATATAACGTAATATGCAGTGTATCATTGAAAATACCTTATAATATATCGTAATTTGTAGTGTATCTTTGAAAATACCTTATAATATAACGTAATATGCAGTGTATCATTGAAAATACCTTATAATATATAGCAGTTTATCATTGAAAATACCTTATAATATAACTTAATATGCAGTGTATCATTGAAAATACCTTATGATATAACGTAATATGCAGTGTATCATTGAAAATACCTTAGAATATATGGTAATTCTAGTCTATCAATGAAAATACCTTATAATATAACGTAATATGCAGTGTATCATTGAAAATACCTTATAATATATCGTAATTTGTAGTGTATCATAGAAAATACCTTATAGTATAACGTAATATGCAGTGCATCATTGAAAATACCTTATAATGTAACGTAATATGCAGTGCATCATTGAAAATACCTTATAATGTAACGTAATATGCAGTGTATCATTGAAAATACCTTATAATCTAACGTAATATGCAGGGTATCATTGAAAATACCTTATAATATATCGTAATTTGTAGTGTATCAATGAAAATACCTTCTCATATAACGTAATATGCAGTGTATCATTGAAAATACCTTATAATATATCGTAATTTGTAGTGTATCATTGAAAATACCTTATAATATATCGTAATTTGTAGTGTATCAATGAAAATACCTTCTCATATAACGTAATATGCAGTGTATCTTTGAAAATACCTTATAATATATCGTAATTTGTAGTGTATCTTTGAAAATACCTTAGAATATATGGTAATTCTAGTCTATCAATGAAAATACCTTATAATATAACGTAATATGCAGTGTATCATGGAAAATACCTTATAATATATAGTAGTTTTTCATTGAAAATACCTTATAATATAACTTAATATGCAGTGTATCATTGAAAATACCTTATAATATAAAGTAATATGCAGTGTATCATTGAAAATACCTTAGAATATATGGTAATTCTAGTCTATCAATGAAAATACCTTATAATATAACGTAATATGCAGTGTATCATTGAAGATACCTTATAATATATAGTAGTTTATCATTGAAAATACCTTATAATATAACTTAATATGAAGTGTATCATTGAAAATACCTTATGATATAACGTAATATGCAGTGTATCATTGAAAATACCTTAGAATATATGGTAATTCTAGTCTATCAATGAAAATACCTTATAATATAACGTAATATGCAGTGTATCATTGAAAATACCTTATAATATATAGTAGTTTATCATTGAAAATACCTTATGATATAACGTAATATGCTGGGTATCATTGAAAATACCTTATAATATATCGTAATTTGTAGTGTATCAATGAAAATACCTTATAATGTAACGTAATATGCAGTGCATCATTGAAAATACCTTATAATGTAACGTAATATGCAGTGTATCATTGAAAATACCTTATAATCTAACGTAATATGCAGGGTATCATTGAAAATACCTTATAATATATCGTAATTTGTAGTGTATCAATGAAAATACCTTCTCATATAACGTAATATGCAGTGTATCATTGAAAATACCTTATAATATATAGTAGTTTATCATTGAAAATACCTTATAATATAACTTAATATGCAGTGTATCATTGAAAATACCTTATGATATAACGTAATATGCAGTGTATCATTGAAAATACCTTAGAATATATGGTAATTCTAGTCTATCAATGAAAATACCTTATAATATAACGTAATATGCAGTGTATCATTGAAAATACCTTATAATATATCGTAATTTGTAGTGTATCATAGAAAATACCTCATAGTATAACGTAATATGCAGTGCATCATTGAAAATACCTTATAATGTAACGTAATATGCAGTGCATCATTGAAAATACCTTATAATGTAACGTAATATGCAGTGTATCATTGAAAATACCTTATAATCTAACGTAATATGCAGGGTATCATTGAAAATACCTTATAATATATCGTAATTTGTAGTGTATCAATGAAAATACCTTCTCATATAACGTAATATGCAGTGTATCATTGAAAATACCTTATAATATATCGTAATTTGTAGTGTATCTTTGAAAATACCTTATAATATAACGTAATATGCAGTGTATCATTGAAAATACCTTAGAATATATGGTAATTCTAGTCTATCAATGAAAATAAATTATAATATAACGTAATATGCAGTGTATCATTGAAAATACCTTATAATATATAGTAGTTTATCATTGAAAATACCTTATAATATAACGTAATATGCAGTGCATCATTGAAAATACCTTATAATATATCGGAATTTGTAGTGTATCATTGAAAATACCTTAGAATATATGGTAATTCTAGTCTATCAATGAAAATACCTTATAATATAACGTAATATGCAGTGTATCATTGAAAATACCTTATAATATATCGTAATTTGTAGTGTATCATAGAAAATACCTTATAGTATAACGTAATATGCAGTGCATCATTGAAAATACCTTATAATGTAACGTAATATGCAGTGCATCATTGAAAATACCTTATAATGTAACGTAATATGCAGTGTATCATTGAAAATACCTTATAATCTAACGTAATATGCAGGGTATCATTGAAAATACCTTATAATATATCGTAATTTGTAGTGTATCAATGAAAATACCTTATAATGTAACGTAATATGCAGTGCATCATTGAAAATACCTTATAATGTAACATAATATGCAGTGTATCATTGAAAATACCTTATAATCTAACGTAATATGCAGGGTATCATTGAAAATACCTTATAATATATCGTAATTTGTAGTGTATCAATGAAAATACCTTCTCATATAACGTAATATGCAGTGTATCATTGAAAATACCTTATAATATATAGTAGTTTATCATTGAAAATACCTTATAATATAACTTAATATGCAGTGTATCATTGAAAATACCTTATGATATAACGTAATATGCAGTGTATCATTGAAAATACCTTAGAATATATGGTAATTCTAGTCTATCAATGAAAATACCTTATAATATAACGTAATATGCAGTGTATCATTGAAAATACCTTATAATATATAGTAGTTTATCATTGAAAATACCTTATAATATAACTTAATATGCAGTGTATCATTGAAAATACCTTATGATATAACGTAATATGCAGTGTATCATTGAAAATACCTTAGAATATATGGTAATTCTAGTCTATCAATGAAAATACCTTATAATATAACGTAATATGCAGTGTATCATTGAAAATACCTTATAATATATCGTAATTTGTAGTGTATCATAGAAAATACCTCATAGTATAACGTAATATGCAGTGCATCATTGAAAATACCTTATAATGTAACGTAATATGCAGTGCATCATTGAAAATACCTTATAATGTAACGTAATATGCAGTGTATCATTGAAAATACCTTATAATCTAACGTAATATGCAGGGTATCATTGAAAATACCTTATAATATATCGTAATTTGTAGTGTATCAATGAAAATACCTTCTCATATAACGTAATATGCAGTGTATCATTGAAAATACCTTATAATATATCGTAATTTGTAGTGTATCTTTGAAAATACCTTATAATATAACGTAATATGCAGTGTATCATTGAAAATACCTTAGAATATATGGTAATTCTAGTCTATCAATGAAAATAAATTATAATATAACGTAATATGCAGTGTATCATTGAAAATACCTTATAATATATCGTAGTTTATCATTGAAAATACCTTATAATATAACGTAATATGCAGTGCATCATTGAAAATACCTTATAATATATCGGAATTTGTAGTGTATCATTGAAAATACCTTAGAATATATGGTAATTCTAGTCTATCAATGAAAATACCTTATAATATAACGTAATATGCAGTGTATCATTGAAAATACCTTATAATATATCGTAATTTGTAGTGTATCATAGAAAATACCTTATAGTATAACGTAATATGCAGTGCATCATTGAAAATACCTTATAATGTAACGTAATATGCAGTGCATCATTGAAAATACCTTATAATGTAACGTAATATGCAGTGTATCATTGAAAATACCTTATAATCTAACGTAATATGCAGGGTATCATTGAAAATACCTTATAATATATCGTAATTTGTAGTGTATCAATGAAAATACCTTCTCATATAACGTAATATGCAGTGTATCATTGAAAATACCTTATAATATATCGTAATTTGTAGTGTATCTTTGAAAATACCTTATAATATAACGTAATATGCAGTGTATCATTGAAAATACCTTAGAATATATGGTAATTCTAGTCTATCAATGAAAATAAATTATAATATAACGTAATATGCAGTGTATCATTGAAAATACCTTATAATATATAGTAGTTTATCATTGAAAATACCTTATAATCTAACGTAATATGCAGGGTATCATTGAAAATACCTTATAATATATCGTAATTTGTAGTGTATCAATGAAAATACATTCTCATATAACGTAATATGCAGTGTATCATTGAAAATACCTTATAATATATCGTAATTTGTAGTGTTTCTTTGAAAATACCTTATAATATAACGTAATATGCAGTGTATCATTGAAAATACCTTATAATATATAGCAGTTTATCATTGAAAATACCTTATAATATAACTTAATATGCAGTGTACCATTGAAAATACCTTATGATATAACGTAATATGCAGTGTATCATTGAAAATACCTTAGAATATATGGTAATTCTAGTCTATCAATGAAAATACCTTATAATATAACGTAATATGCAGTGTATCATTGAAAATACCTTATAATATATCGTAATATGCAGGGTATCATTGAAAATACCTTATAATATATCGTAATTTGTAGTGTATCAATGAAAATACCTTCTCATATAACGTAATATGCAGTGTACCATTGAAAATACCTTCTCATATAACGTAATATGCAGTGTATCATTGAAAATACCTTATAATATATCGTAATTTGTAGTGTATCTTTGAAAATACCTTATAATATAACGTAATATGCAGTGTATCATTGAAAATACCTTATAATATATAGCAGTTTATCATTGAAAATACCTTATAATATAACTTAATATGCAGTGTATCATTGAAAATACCTTATGATATAACGTAATATGCAGTGTATCATTGAAAATACCTTAGAATATATGGTAATTCTAGTCTATCAATGAAAATACCTTATAATATAACGTAATATGCAGTGTATCATTGAAAATACCTTATAATATATCGTAATTTGTAGTGTATCATAGAAAATACCTTATAGTATAACGTAATATGCAGTGCATCATTGAAAATACCTTATAATGTAACGTAATATGCAGTGCATCATTGAAAATACCTTATAATGTAACGTAATATGCAGTGTATCATTGAAAATACCTTATAATCTAACGTAATATGCAGGGTATCATTGAAAATACCTTATAATATATCGTAATTTGTAGTGTATCAATGAAAATACCTTCTCATATAACGTAATATGCAGTGTATCATTGAAAATACCTTATAATATATCGTAATTTGTAGTGTATCATTGAAAATACCTTATAATATATCGTAATTTGTAGTGTATCATGGAAAATACCTTATAATATATAGTAGTTTATCATTGAAAATACCTTATAATATAACGTAATATGCAGTGTATCATTGAAAATACCTTATAATATAAAGTAATATGCAGTGTATCATTGAAAATACCTTAGAATATATGGTAATTCTAGTCTATCAATGAAAATACCTTATAATATAACGTAATATGCAGTGTATCATTGAAAATACCTTATAATATATAGTAGTTTATCATTGAAAATACCTTATAATATAACTTAATATGAAGTGTATCATTGAAAATACCTTATGATATAACGTAATATGCAGTGTATCATTGAAAATACCTTAGAATATATGGTAATTCTAGTCTATCAATGAAAATACCTTATAATATAACGTAATATGCAGTGTATCATTGAAAATACCTTATAATATATAGTAGTTTATCATTGAAAATACCTTATGATATAACGTAATATGCTGGGTATCATTGAAAATACCTTATAATATATCGTAATTTGTAGTGTATCAATGAAAATACCTTATAATGTAACGTAATATGCAGTGCATCATTGAAAATACCTTATAATGTAACGTAATATGCAGTGTATCATTGAAAATACCTTATAATCTAACGTAATATGCAGTGTATCATTGAAAATACCTTATAATATATCGTAATTTGTAGTGTATCAATGAAAATACCTTCTCATATAACGTAATATGCAGTGTATCATTGAAAATACCTTATAATATATCGTAATTTGTAGTGTATCTTTGAAAATACCTTATAATATAACGTAATATGCAGTGTATCATTGAAAATACCTTAGAATATATGGTAATTCTAGTCTATCAATGAAAATAAATTATAATATAACGTAATATGCAGTGTATCATTGAAAATACCTTATAATATATAGTAGTTTATCATTGAAAATACCTTATAATCTAACGTAATATGCAGGGTATCATTGAAAATACCTTATAATATATCGTAATTTGTAGTGTATCAATGAAAATACATTCTCATATAACGTAATATGCAGTGTATCATTGAAAATACCTTATAATATATCGTAATTTGTAGTGTTTCTTTGAAAATACCTTATAATATAACGTAATATGCAGTGTATCATTGAAAATACCTTATAATATATCGTAGTTTATCATTGAAAATACCTTATAATATAACTTAATATGCAGTGTACCATTGAAAATACCTTATGATATAACGTAATATGCAGTGTATCATTGAAAATACCTTAGAATATATGGTAATTCTAGTCTATCAATGAAAATACCTTATAATATAACGTAATATGCAGTGTATCATTGAAAATACCTTATAATCTAACGTAATATGCAGGGTATCATTGAAAATACCTTATAATATATCGTAATTTGTAGTGTATCAATGAAAATACCTTCTCATATAACTTAATATGCAGTGTACCATTGAAAATACCTTCTCATATAACGTAATATGCAGTGTATCATTGAAAATACCTTATAATATATCGTAATTTGTAGTGTATCTTTGAAAATACCTTATAATATAACGTAATATGCAGTGTATCATTGAAAATACCTTATAATATATAGCAGTTTATCATTGAAAATACCTTATAATATAACTTAATATGCAGTGTATCATTGAAAATACCTTATGATATAACGTAATATGCAGTGTATCATTGAAAATACCTTAGAATATATGGTAATTCTAGTCTATCAATGAAAATACCTTATAATATAACGTAATATGCAGTGTATCATTGAAAATACCTTATAATATATCGTAATTTGTAGTGTATCATAGAAAATACCTTATAGTATAACGTAATATGCAGTGTATCATTGAAAATACCTTATAATGTAACGTAATATGCAGTGCATCATTGAAAATACCTTATAATGTAACGTAATATGCAGTGTATCATTGAAAATACCTTATAATCTAACGTAATATGCAGGGTATCATTGAAAATACCTTATAATATATCGTAATTTGTAGTGTATCAATGAAAATACCTTCTCATATAACGTAATATGCAGTGTATCATTGAAAATACCTTATAATATATCGTAATTTGTAGTGTATCATTGAAAATACCTTATAATATATCGTAATTTGTAGTGTATCATTGAAAATACCTTATAATATATAGTAGTTTTTCATTGAAAATACCTTATAATATAACGTAATATGCAGTGTATCATTGAAAATACCTTATAATATAAAGTAATATGCAGTGTATCATTGAAAATACCTTAGAATATATGGTAATTCTAGTCTATCAATGAAAATACCTTATAATATAACGTAATATGCAGTGTATCATTGAAAATACCTTATAATATATAGTAGTTTATCATTGAAAATACCTTATAATATAACTTAATATGAAGTGTATCATTGAAAATACCTTATGATATAACGTAATATGCAGTGTATCATTGAAAATACCTTAGAATATATGGTAATTCTAGTCTATCAATGAAAATACCTTATAATATAACGTAATATGCAGTGTATCATTGAAAATACCTTATAATATATAGTAGTTTATCATTGAAAATACCTTATGATATAACGTAATATGCTGTGTATCATTGAAAATACCTTATAATATATCGTAATTTGTAGTGTATCAATGAAAATACCTTATAATGTAACGTAATATGCAGTGCATCATTGAAAATACCTTATAATGTAACGTAATATGCAGTGTATCATTGAAAATACCTTATAATCTAACGTAATATGCAGGGTATCATTGAAAATACCTTATAATATATCGTAATTTGTAGTGTATCAATGAAAATACCTTCTCATATAACGTAATATGCAGTGTATCATTGAAAATACCTTATAATATATCGTAATTTGTAGTGTATCTTTGAAAATACCTTATAATATAACGTAATATGCAGTGTATCATTGAAAATACCTTATAATATATAGCAGTTTATCATTGAAAATACCTTATAATATAACTTAATATGCAGTGTATCATTGAAAATACCTTATGATATAACGTAATATGCAGTGTATCATTGAAAATACCTTAGAATATATGGTAATTCTAGTCTATCAATGAAAATAAATTATAATATAACGTAATATGCAGTGTATCATTGAAAATACCTTATAATATATAGTAGTTTATCATTGAAAATACCTTATAATATAACGTAATATGCAGGGTATCATTGAAAATACCTTATAATATATCGTAATTTGTAGTGTATCATTGAAAATACCTTATAATATATCGTAATTTGTAGTGTATCTTTGAAAATACCTTATAATATAACGTAATATGCAGTGTATCATTGAAAATACCTTATAATATATAGCAGTTTATCATTGAAAATACCTTATAATATAACTTAATATGCAGTGTATCATTGAAAATACCTTATGATATAACGTAATATGCAGTGTATCATTGAAAATACCTTAGAATATATGGTAATTCTAGTCTATCAATGAAAATACCTTATAATATAACGTAATATGCAGTGTATCATTGAAAATACCTTATAATATATAGTAGTTTATCATTGAAAATACCTTATGATATAACGTAATATGCTGGGTATCATTGAAAATACCTTATAATATATCGTAATTTGTAGTGTATCAATGAAAATACCTTATAATGTAACGTAATATGCAGTGCATCATTGAAAATACCTTATAATGTAACGTAATATGCAGTGTATCATTGAAAATACCTTATAATCTAACGTAATATGCAGGGTATCATTGAAAATACCTTATAATATATCGTAATTTGTAGTGTGTCAATGAAAATACCTTCTCATATAACGTAATATGCAGTGTATCATTGAAAATACCTTATAATATATCGTAATTTGTAGTGTATCTTTGAAAATACCTTATAATATAACGTAATATGCAGTGTATCATTGAAAATACCTTATAATATATAGCAGTTTATCATTGAAAATACCTTATAATATAACTTAATATGCAGTGTATCATTGAAAATACCTTATGATATAACGTAATATGCAGTGTATCATTGAAAATACCTTAGAATATATGGTAATTCTAGTCTATCAATGAAAATAAATTATAATATAACGTAATATGCAGTGTATCATTGAAAATACCTTATAATATATAGTAGTTTATCATTGAAAGTACCTTATAATATAACGTAATATGCAGGGTATCATTGAAAATACCTTATAATATATCGTAATTTGTAGTGTATCATTGAAAATACCTTATAATATATCGTAATTTGTAGTGTATCAATGAAAATACCTTCTCATATAACGTAATATGCAGTGTATCATTGAAAATACCTTATAATATATCGTAATTTGTAGTGTATCTTTGAAAATACCTTAGAATATATGGTAATTCTAGTCTATCAATGAAAGTACCTTATAATATAACGTAATATGCAGTGTATCATGGAAAATACCTTATAATATATAGTAGTTTTTCATTGAAAGTACCTTATAATATAACTTAATATGCAGTGTATCATTGAAAATACCTTATGATATAACGTAATATGCAGTGTATCATTGAAAATACCTTAGAATATACGGTAATTCTAGTCTATCAATGAAAATAAATTATAATATAACGTAATATGCAGCGTATCATTGAAAATACCTTATAATATATAGTAGTTTATCATTGAAAATACCTTATAATATAACGTAATATGCAGGGTATCATTGAAAATACCTTATAATATATCGTAATTTGTAGTGTATCATTGAAAATACCTTATAATATATCGTAATTTGTAGTGTATCAATGAAAATACCTTCTCATATAACGTAATATGCAGTGTATCATAGAAAATACCTTATAATATATCGTAATTTGTAGTGTATCTTTTTTCAAAATACCTTAGAATATATGGTAATTCTAGTCTATCAATGAAAATACCTTATAATATAACGTAATATGCAGTGTATCATGGAAAATACCTTATAATATATAGTAGTTTTTCATTGAAAGTACCTTATAATATAACTTAATATGCAGTGTATCTTTGAAAATACCTTATAATATAACTTAATATTCAGTGTATCATTGAAAATACCTTATGATATAACGTAATATGCAGTGTATCATTGAAAATACCTTAGAATATATGGTAATTCTAGTCTATCAATGAAAATACCTTATAATATAACGTAATATGCAGTGTATCATTGAAAATACCTTATAATATATAGTAGTTTATCATTGAAAATACCTTATAATATAACTTAATATGCAGTGTATCATTGAAAATACCTTATGATATAACGTAATATGCAGTGTATCATTGAAAATACCTTATAATATATAGCAGTTTATCATTGAAAATACCTTATAATATATCGTAATTTGTAGTGTATCATTGAAAATACCTTATAATATATCGTAATTTGTAGTGTATCAATGAAAATACCTTCTCATATAACGTAATATGCAGTGTATCATTGAAAATACCTTATAATATATCGTAATTTGTAGTGTATCTTTGAAAATACCTTAGAATATATGGTAATTCTAGTCTATCAATGAAAATACCTTATAATATAACGTAATATGCAGTGTATCATGGAAAATACCTTATAATATATAGTAGTTTTTCATTGAAAATACCTTATAATATAACTTAATATGCAGTGTATCATTGAAAACACCTTATGATATAACGTAATATGCAGGGTATCATTGAAAATACCTTATAATATAGCGTAATTTGTAGTGTATCAATGAAAATACCTTCTCATATAACGTAATATGCAGTGTATCATTGAAAATACCTTATAATATAAAGTAATATGCAGTGTATCATTGAAAATACCTTAGAATATATGGTAATTCTAGTCTATCAATGAAAATACCTTATAATATAACGTAATATGCAGTGTATCATTGATAATACCTTATAATATATAGTAGTTTATCATTGAAAATACCTTATAATATAACTTAATATGAAGTGTATCAATGAAAATACCTTATGATATAACGTAATATGCAGTGTATCATTGAAAATACCTTAGAATATATGGTAATTCTAGTCTATCAATGAAAATACCTTATAATATAACGTAATTCTAGTCTATCAATGAAAATAAATTATAATATAACGTAATATGCAGTGTATCATTGAAAATACCTTATAATATATAGTAGTTTATCATTGAAAATACCTTATAATATAACGTAATATGCAGTGTATCATTGAAAATACCTTATGATATAACGTAATATGCAGTGTATCATTGAAAATACCTTAGAATATATGGTAATTCTAGTCTATCAATGAAAATACCTTATAATATAACGTAATATGCAGTGTATCATTGAAAATACCTTATAATATATAGTAGTTTATCATTGAAAATACCTTATGATATAACGTAATATGCTGGGTATCATTGAAAATACCTTATAATATATCGTAATTTGTAGTGTATCAATGAAAATACCTTATAATGTAACGTAATATGCAGTGTATCATTGAAAATACCTTATAATATAACGTAATATGCAGTGTATCATTGAAAATACCTTATAATCTAACGTAATATGCAGTGTATCATTGAAAATACCTTATAATATATCGTAATTTGTAGTGTATCAATGAAAATACCTTCTCATATAACGTAATATGCAGTGTATCATTGAAAATACCTTATAATATATCGTAATTTGTAGTGTATCTTTGAAAATACCTTATAATATAACGTAATATGCAGTGTATCATTGAAAATACCTTATAATATATAGCAGTTTATCATTGAAAATACCTTATAATATAACTTAATATGCAGTGTATCATTGAAAATACCTTATGATATAACGTAATATGCAGTGTATCATTGAAAATACCTTAGAATATATGGTAATTCTAGTCTATCAATGAAAATAAATTATAATATAACGTAATATGCAGTGTATCATTGAAAATACCTTATAATATATAGTAGTTTATCATTGAAAATACCTTATAATATAACGTAATATGCAGGGTATCATTGAAAATACCTTATAATATATCGTAATTTGTAGTGTATCAATGAAAATACCTTCTCATATAACGTAATATGCAGTGTATCATTGAAAATACCTTATAATATATCGTAATTTGTAGTGTATCTTTGAAAATACCTTATAATATAACGTAATATGCAGTGTATCATTGAAAATACCTTATAATATATAGCAGTTTATCATTGAAAATACCTTATAATATAACTTAATATGCAGTGTATCATTGAAAATACCTTATGATATAACGTAATATGCAGTGTATCATTGAAAATACCTTAGAATATATGGTAATTCTAGTCTATCAATGAAAATAAATTATAATATAACGTAATATGCAGTGTATCATTGAAAATACCTTATAATATATAGTAGTTTATCATTGAAAATACCTTATAATATAACGTAATATGCAGGGTATCATTGAAAATACCTTATAATATATCGTAATTTGTAGTGTATCATTGAAAATACCTTATAATATATCGTAATTTGTAGTGTATCAATGAAAATACCTTCTCATATAACGTAATATGCAGTGTATCATTGAAAATACCTTATAATATATCGTAATTTGTAGTGTATCTTTGAAAATACCTTAGAATATATGGTAATTCTAGTCTATCAATGAAAGTACCTTATAATATAACGTAATATGCAGTGTATCATGGAAAATACCTTATAATATATAGTAGTTTTTCATTGAAAGTACCTTATAATATAACTTAATATGCAGTGTATCATTGAAAATACCTTATGATATAACGTAATATGCAGTGTATCATTGAAAATACCTTAGAATATACGGTAATTCTAGTCTATCAATGAAAATAAATTATAATATAACGTAATATGCAGCGTATCATTGAAAATACCTTATAATATATAGTAGTTTATCATTGAAAATACCTTATAATATAACGTAATATGCAGGGTATCATTGAAAATACCTTATAATATAACTTAATATTCAGTGTATCATTGAAAATACCTTATGATATAACGTAATATGCAGTGTATCATTGAAAATACCTTAGAATATATGGTAATTCTAGTCTATCAATGAAAATACCTTATAATATAACGTAATATGCAGTGTATCATTGAAAATACCTTATAATATATAGTAGTTTATCATTGAAAATACCTTATAATATAACTTAATATGCAGTGTATCATTGAAAATACCTTATGATATAACGTAATATGCAGTGTATCATTGAAAATACCTTATAATATATAGCAGTTTATCATTGAAAATACCTTATAATATAACTTAATATGCAGTGTATCATTGAAAATACCTTATGATATAACGTAATATGCAGTGTATCATTGAAAATACCTTAGAATATATGGTAATTCTAGTCTATCAATGAAAATAAATTATAATATAACGTAATATGCAGTGTATCATTGAAAATACCTTATAATATATAGTAGTTTATCATTGAAAATACCTTATAATATAACGTAATATGCAGGGTATCATTGAAAATACCTTATAATATATCGTAATTTGTAGTGTATCTTTTTTCAAAATACCTTAGAATATATGGTAATTCTAGTCTATCAATGAAAATACCTTATAATATAACGTAATATGCAGTGTATCATGGAAAATACCTTATAATATATAGTAGTTTTTCATTGAAAGTACCTTATAATATAACTTAATATGCAGTGTATCATTGAAAATACCTTATAATATAACTTAATATTCAGTGTATCATTGAAAATACCTTATGATATAACGTAATATGCAGTGTATCATTGAAAATACCTTAGAATATATGGTAATTCTAGTCTATCAATGAAAATACCTTATAATATAACGTAATATGCAGTGTATCATTGAAAATACCTTATAATATATAGTAGTTTATCATTGAAAATACCTTATAATATAACTTAATATGCAGTGTATCATTGAAAATACCTTATGATATAACGTAATATGCAGTGTATCATTGAAAATACCTTATAATATATAGCAGTTTATCATTGAAAATACCTTATAATATAACTTAATATGCAGTGTATCATTGAAAATACCTTATAATATATCGTAATTTGTAGTGTATCAATGAAAATACCTTCTCATATAACGTAATATGCAGTGTATCATTGAAAATACCTTATAATATATCGTAATTTGTAGTGTATCTTTGAAAATACCTTAGAATATATGGTAATTCTAGTCTATCAATGAAAATACCTTATAATATAACGTAATATGCAGTGTATCATGGAAAATACCTTATAATATATAGTAGTTTTTCATTGAAAATACCTTATAATATAACTTAATATGCAGTGTATCATTGAAAACACCTTATGATATAACGTAATATGCAGGGTATCATTGAAAATACCTTATAATATAGCGTAATTTGTAGTGTATCAATGAAAATACCTTCTCATATAACGTAATATGCAGTGTATCATTGAAAATACCTTATAATATAAAGTAATATGCAGTGTATCATTGAAAATACCTTAGAATATATGGTAATTCTAGTCTATCAATGAAAATACCTTTTAATATAATGTAATATGCAGTGTATCATTGAAAATACCTTATAATATATAGTAGTTTATCATTGAAAATACCTTATAATATAACTTAATATGCAGTGTATCATTGAAAATACCTTATGATATAACGTAATATGCAGTGTATCATTGAAAATACCTTAGAATATATGGTAATTCTAGTCTATCAATGAAAATACCTTATAATATAACGTAATATGCAGTGTATCATTGAAAATACCTTATAATATATAGTAGTTTATCATTGAAAATACCTTATGATATAACGTAATATGCTGTGTATCATTGAAAATACCTTATAATATATCGTAATTTGTAGTGTATCATTGAAAATACCTTATAATATAACTTAATATGCAGTGTATCATTGAAAACACCTTATGATATAACGTAATATGCAGGGTATCATTGAAAATACCTTATAATATAGCGTAATTTGTAGTGTATCAATGAAAATACCTTCTCATATAACGTAATATGCAGTGTATCATTGAAAATACCTTATAATATATCGTAATTTGTAGTGTATCATAGAAAATACCTTATAGTATAACGTAATATGCAGTGCATCATTGAAAATACCTTATAATGTAACGTAATATGCAGTGCATCATTGAAAATACCTTATAATGTAACGTAATATGCAGTGTATCATTGAAAATACCTTATAATCTAACGTAATATGCAGGGTATCATTGAAAATACCTTATAATATATCGTAATTTGTAGTGTATCAATGAAAATACCTTCTCATATAACGTAATATGCAGTGTATCATTGAAAATACCTTATAATATATAGCAGTTTATCATTGAAAATACCTTATAATATAACTTAATATTCAGTGTATCATTGAAAATACCTTATGATATAACGTAATATGCAGTGTATTATTGAAAATACCTTAGAATATATGGTAATTCTAGTCTATCAATGAAAATACCTTATAATATAACGTAATATGCAGTGTATCATTGAAAATACCTTATAATATATAGTAGTTTATCATTGAAAATACCTTATAATATAAAGTAATATGCAGTGTATCATTGAAAATACCTTAGAATATATGGTAATTCTAGTCTATCAATGAAAATACCTTATAATATAACGTAATATGCAGTGTATCATTGAAAATACCTTATAATATATAGTAGTTTATCATTGAAAATACCTTATAATATAACGTAATATGCAGTGTGTCATAGAAAATACCTTATAACATATCCTAATATGCAGTGTATCATTGAAAATACCTTATAATATAACGTAATATGCAGTGTATCATTGAAAATACCTTATAATATAACGTAATATGCAGTGTATCATTGAAAATACCTTATAATATAACGTAATATGCAGTGTGTCATTGAAAATACCTTATAATACAACGTAATATGCAGTGTATCATAGAAAATACCTTATAACATATCCTAATATGCAGTGTATCATTGAAAATACCTTATAATATAACGTAATATGCAGTGTATCATTGAAAATACCTTATAATATAACGTAATATGCAGTGTATCATTGAAAATACCTTACGATATAACGTAATATGCAGTGTATCATTGAAAATACTTTATAATATAACGTAATATGCAGTGTATCATTGAAAATACCTTATAATATAACGTAATATGCAATGTAACATTGAAAATACCTTACGATATAACGTAATATGCAGTGTATCATTGAAAATACCTTATATCATATCGTAATATGCAGTGTATCATTGAAAATACCTTATAACATATTATAATATGCAGTGTATCATTGAAAATAGATTATAATATAACGTAATATGCAGTGTATCATTGAAAATACCTTATAATATAACGTAATATGCAGTGTGTCAATGAAAATACCTTATAATATAACGTAATATGCAGTGTATCATTGAAAATACCTTATAATATAACGTAATATGCAGTGTATCATTGAAAATACCTTATAATATAACGTAATATGCAGTGTATCATTGAAAATACCTTATAATATAACGTAATATGCAGTGTATCATTGAAAATACCTTATATCATATCGTAATATGCAGTGTATCATTGAAAATACCTTATAACATATTATAATATGCAGTGTATCATTGAAAATAGATTATAATATAACGTAATATGCAGTGTATCATTGAAAATACCTTATAATATAACGTAATATGCAGTGTATCATTGAAAATACCTTATAATATAACGTAATATGCAGTGTATCATTGAAAATACCTTATAATATAATGTAATATGCAGTGTATCATTGAAAATACCTTATAATATAACGTAATATGCAGTGTATCATTGAAAATACCTTCTAATATAACGTAATATGCAGTGTATCATTGAAAATACCTTATAACATATTATAATATGCAGTGTATCATTGAAAATAGATTATAATATAACGTAATATGCAGTGTATCATTGAAAATACCTTATAATATAACGTAATATGCAGTGTGTCAATGAAAATACCTTATAATATAACGTAATATGCAGTGTATCATTGAAAATACCTTATATCATATCGTAATATGCAGTGTATCATTGAAAATACCTTATAACATATTATAATATGCAGTGTATCATTGAAAATAGATTATAATATAACGTAATATGCAGTGTATCATTGAAAATACCTTATAATATAACGTAATATGCAGTGTATCATTGAAAATACCTTATAATATAACGTAATATGCAGTGTATCATTGAAAATACCTTATAATATAATGTAATATGCAGTGTATCATTGAAAATACCTTATAATATAACGTAATATGCAGTGTATCATTGAAAATACCTTCTAATATAACGTAATATGCAGTGTATCATTGAAAATACCTTATAATATAACGTAATATGCAGTGTATCATTGAAAATACCTTATAATATAACGTAATATGCAGTGTATGATTGAAAATACCGTATAATATAACGTAATATGCAGTGTATCATTGAAAATACCTTATAATATAACGTAATATGCAGTGTGTCATTGAAAATACCTTATAATACAACGTAATATGCAGTGTATCATAGAAAATACCTTATAACATATCCTAATATGCAGTGTATCATTGAAAATACCTTATATCATATCGTAATATGCAGTGTATCATTGAAAATACCTTATAACATATTATAATATGCAGTGTATCAATGAAAATAGATTATAATATAACGTAATATGCAGTGTATCATTGAAAATACCTTATAATATAACGTAATATGCAGTGTGTCAATGAAAATACCTTATAATATAACGTAATATGCAGTGTATCATTGAAAATACCTTATAATATAACGTAATATGCAGTGTATCATTGAAAATACCTTATAATATAACGTAATATGCAGTGTATCATTGAAAATACCTTATAATATAACGTAATATGCAGTGTATCATTGAAAATACCTTATATCATATCGTAATATGCAGTGTATCATTGAAAATACCTTATAACATATTATAATATGCAGTGTATCATTGAAAATAGATTATAATATAACGTAATATGCAGTGTATCATTGAAAATACCTTATAATATAACGTAATATGCAGTGTATCATTGAAAATACCTTATAATATAACGTAATATGCAGTGTATCATTGAAAATACCTTATAATATAATGTAATATGCAGTGTATCATTGAAAATACCTTATAATATAACGTAATATGCAGTGTATCATTGAAAATACCTTCTAATATAACGTAATATGCAGTGTATCATTGAAAATACCTTATAACATATTATAATATGCAGTGTATCATTGAAAATAGATTATAATATAACGTAATATGCAGTGTATCATTGAAAATACCTTATAATATAACGTAATATGCAGTGTGTCAATGAAAATACCTTATAATATAACGTAATATGCAGTGTATCATTGAAAATACCTTATATCATATCGTAATATGCAGTGTATCATTGAAAATACCTTATAACATATTATAATATGCAGTGTATCATTGAAAATAGATTATAATATAACGTAATATGCAGTGTATCATTGAAAATACCTTATAATATAACGTAATATGCAGTGTATCATTGAAAATCCCTTATAATATAACGTAATATGCAGTGTATCATTGAAAATACCTTATAATATAATGTAATATGCAGTGTATCATTGAAAATACCTTATAATATAACGTAATATGCAGTGTATCATTGAAAATACCTTCTAATATAACGTAATATGCAGTGTATCATTGAAAATACCTTATAATATAACGTAATATGCAGTGTATCATTGAAAATACCTTATAATATAACGTAATATGCAGTGTATGATTGAAAATACCGTATAATATAACGTAATATGCAGTGTATCATTGAAAATACCTTATAATATAACGTAATATGCAGTGTGTCATTGAAAATACCTTATAATACAACGTAATATGCAGTGTATCATAGAAAATACCTTATAACATATCCTAATATGCAGTGTATCATTGAAAATACCTTATAATATAACGTAATATGCAGTGTATCATTGAAAATACCTTATAATATAACGTAATATGCAGTGTATCATTGAAAATACCTTACGATATAACGTAATATGCAGTGTATCATTGAAAATACCTTATAATATAACGTAATATGCAGTGTATCATTGAAAATACCTTATAATATAACGTAATATGCAGTGTATCATTGAAAATACCTTACGATATAACGTAATATGCAGTGTATCATTGAAAATACCTTATATCATATCGTAATATGCAGTGTATCATTGAAAATACCTTATAACATATTATAATATGCAGTGTATCATTGAAAATAGATTATAATATAACGTAATATGCAGTGTATCATTGAAAATACCTTATAATATAACGTAATATGCAGTGTATCATTGAAAATACCTTATAATATAACGTAATATGCAGTGTATCATTGAAAATACCTTATAATATAATGTAATATGCAGTGTATCATTGAAAATACCTTATAATATAACGTAATATGCAGTGTATCATTGAAAATACCTTCTAATATAACGTAATATGCAGTGTATCATTGAAAATACCTTATAATATAACGTAATATGCAGTGTATCATTGAAAATACCTTATAATATAACGTAATATGCAGTGTATCATTGAAAATACATTATAATATAACGTAATATGCAATGTATCATTGAAAATACCTTACGATATAACGTAATATGCAGTGTATCATTGAAAATACCTTATATCATATCGTAATATGCAGTGTATCATTGAAAATACCTTATATCATATCGTAATATGCAGTGTATCATTGAAAATACCTTATAACATATTATAATATGCAGTGTATCATTGAAAATAGATTATAATATAACGTAATATGCAGTGTATCATTGAAAATACCTTATAATATAACGTAATATGCAGTGTGTCATTGAAAATACCTTATAATATAACGTAATATGCAGTGTATCATTGAAAATACCTTATAATATAACGTAATATGCAGTGTATCATTGAAAATACCTTATAATATAACGTAATATGCAGTGTATCATTGAAAATACCTTATAATATAACGTAATATGCAGTGTATCATTGAAAATACCTTACGATATATCGTAGTATGCAGTGTATCATTGAAAATACCTTCTAATATATCGTAGTTTATCATTGAAAATACCTTATAATATAACGTAATATGCAGTTTATCATTGAAAATACCTTATAATATAACGTCATATGCAGTGTATCATTGAAAATACCTTATAATATAACGTAATATGCAGTGTATCATTGAAAATACCTTACCATATATCGTAGTATGCAGTGTATCATTGAAAATACCTTCTAATATATCGTAGTTTATCATTGAAAATACCTTATAATATAACGTAATATGCAGTGTATCATTGAAAATACCTTATAATATAACGTAATATGCAGTGTATCATTGAAAATACCTTATAATATAACGTAATATGCAGTGTGTCATTGAAAATGCCTTATAATATAACGTAGTATGCAGTGTATCATTGAAAATACCTTATAATATAACGTAATATGCAGTGTATCATTGAAAATACCTTATAATATAACGTAATATGCAGTGTATCATTGAAAATACCTTATAATATAACGTAATATGCAGTGTATCATTGAAAATACCTTATATCATATCGTAATATGCAGTGTATCATTGAAAATACCTTATAACATATTATAATATGCAGTGTATCATTGAAAATAGATTATAATATAACGTAATATGCAGTGTATCATTGAAAATACCTTATAATATAACGTAATATGCAGTGTATCATTGAAAATACCTTATAATATAACGTAATATGCAGTGTATCATTGAAAATACCTTATAATATAATGTAATATGCAGTGTATCATTGAAAATACCTTATAATATAACGTAATATGCAGTGTATCATTGAAAATACCTTCTAATATAACGTAATATGCAGTGTATCATTGAAAATACCTTATAATATAACGTAATATGCAGTGTATCATTGAAAATACCTTATAATATAACGTAATATGCAGTGTATCATTGAAAATACCTTATAATATAACGTAATATGCAGTGCATCATTGAAAATACCTTATAATATAACGTAATATGCAGTGTGTCATTGAAAATACCTTATAATACAACGTAATATGCAGTGTATCATAGAAAATACCTTATAACATATCCTAATATGCAGTGTATCATTGAAAATACCTTATAATATAACGTAATATGCAGTGTATCATTGAAAATACCTTATAATATAACGTAATATGCAGTGTATCATTGAAAATACCTTACGATATAACGTAATATGCAGTGTATCATTGAAAATACCTTATAATATAACGTAATATGCAGTGTATCATTGAAAATACCTTATAATATAACGTAATATGCAGTGTATCATTGAAAATACCTTACGATATAACGTAATATGCAGTGTATCATTGAAAATACCTTATATCATATCGTAATATGCAGTGTATCATTGAAAATACCTTATAACATATTATAATATGCAGTGTATCATTGAAAATAGATTATAATATAACGTAATATGCAGTGTATCATTGAAAATACCTTATAATATAACGTAATATGCAGTGTATCATTGAAAATACCTTATAATATAACGTAATATGCAGTGTATCATTGAAAATACCTTATAATATAATGTAATATGCAGTGTATCATTGAAAATACCTTATAATATAACGTAATATGCAGTGTATCATTGAAAATACCTTATAATATAACGTAATATGCAGTGTGTCATTGAAAATACCTTATAATATAACGTAATATGCAGTGTATCATTGAAAATACCTTATAATATAACGTAATATGCAGTGTATCATTGAAAATACCTTATAATATAACGTAATATGCAGTGTATCATTGAAAATACCTTATAATATAACGTAATATGCAGTGTATCATTGAAAATACCTTACGATATATCGTAGTATGCAGTGTATCATTGAAAATACCTTGTAATATATCGTAGTTTATCATTGAAAATACCTTATAATATAACGTAATATGCAGTGTATCATTGAAAATACCTTATAATATAACGTCATATGCAGTGTATCATTGAAAATACCTTATAATATAACGTAATATGCAGTGTATCATTGAAAATACCTTACCATATATCGTAGTATGCAGTGTATCATTGAAAATACCTTCTAATATATCGTAGTTTATCATTGAAAATACCTTATAATATAACGTAATATGCAGTGTATCATTGAAAATACCTTATAATATAACGTAATATGCAGTGTATCATTGAAAATACCTTATAATATAACGTAATATGCAATGTATCATTGAAAATACCTTACGATATAACGTAATATGCAGTGTATCATTGAAAATACCTTATATCATATCGTAATATGCAGTGTATCATTGAAAATACCTTATAACATATTATAATATGCAGTGTATCATTGAAAATAGATTATAATATAACGTAATATGCAGTGTATCATTGAAAATACCTTATAATATAACGTAATATGCAGTGTGTCATTGAAAATACCTTATAATATAACGTAATATGCAGTGTATCATTGAAAATACCTTATAATATAACGTAATATGCAGTGTATCATTGAAAATACCTTATAATATAACGTCATATGCAGTGTATCATTGAAAATACCTTATAATATAACGTAATATGCAGTGTATCATTGAAAATACCTTACCATATATCGTAGTATGCAGTGTATCATTGAAAATACCTTCTAATATATCGTAGTTTATCATTGAAAATACCTTATAATATAACGTAATATGCAGTGTATCATTGAAAATACCTTATAATATAACGTAATATGCAGTGTGTCATTGAAAATACCTTATAATATAACGTAATATGCAGTGTATCATTGAAAATACCTTACGATATAACGTAATATGCAGTGTATCATTGAAAATACCTTATATCATATCGTAATATGCAGTGTATCATTGAAAATACCTTATAACATATTATAATATGCAGTTTATCATTGAAAATAGATTATAATATAACGTAATATGCAGTGTATCATTGAAAATACCTTATAATATAACGTAATATGCAGTGTATCATTGAAAATACCTTAGAATATATGGTAATTCTAGTCTATCAATGAAAATACCTTATAATATAACGTAATATGCAGTGTATCATTGAAAATACCTTATAATATATAGTAGTTTATCATTGAAAATACCTTATAATATAACTTAATATGCAGTGTATCATTGAAAATACCTTATGATATAACGTAATATGCAGTGTATCATTGAAAATACCTTATAATATATAGCAGTTTATCATTGAAAATACCTTATAATATAACTTAATATGCAGTGTATCATTGAAAATACCTTATGATATAACGTAATATGCAGTGTATCATTGAAAATACCTTAGAATATATGGTAATTCTAGTCTATCAATGAAAATAAATTATAATATAACGTAATATGCAGTGTATCATTGAAAATACCTTATAATATATAGTAGTTTATCATTGAAAATACCTTATAATATAACGTAATATGCAGGGTATCATTGAAAATACCTTATAATATATCGTAATTTGTAGTGTATCATTGAAAATACCTTATAATATATCGTAATTTGTAGTGTATCAATGAAAATACCTTCTCATATAACGTAATATGCAGTGTATCATTGAAAATACCTTATAATATAACGTAATATGCAGTGTATCATTGAAAATACCTTATAATATAACGTAATATGCAGCGTATCATTGAAAATACATTACGATATATCGTAGTATGCAGTGTATCATTGAAAATACCTTCTAATATATCGTAGTTTATCATTGAAAATACCTTATAATATAACGTAATATGCAGTGTATCATTGAAAATACCTTATAATATAACGTAATATGCATTGTATCATTGAAAATACCTTATAATATAACGTAATATGCAGTGTATCATTGAAAATACCTTACCATATATCGTAGTATTCAGTGTATCATTGAAAATACCTTAGAATATATGGTAATTCTAGTCTATCAATGAAAATACCTTATAATATAACGTAATATGCAGTGTATCATTGAAAATACCTTATAATATATAGTAGTTTATCATTGAAAATACCTTATGATATAACGTAATATGCTGTGTATCATTGAAAATACCTTATAATATATCGTAATTTGTAGTGTATCAATGAAAATACCTTATAATATAACGTAATATGCAGTGCATCATTGAAAATACCTTATAATATATCGGAATTTGTAGTGTATCATTGAAAATACCTTAGAATATATGGTAATTCTAGTCTATCAATGAAAATACCTTATAATATAACGTAATATGCAGTGTATCATTGAAAATACCTTATAATATATCGTAATTTGTAGTGTATCATAGAAAATACCTTATAGAATAACGTAATATGCAGTGCATCATTGAAAATACCTTATAATGTAACGTAATATGCAGTGCATCATTGAAAATACCTTATAATGTAACGTAATATGCAGTGTATCATTGAAAATACCTTATAATCTAACGTAATATGCAGGGTATCATTGAAAATACCTTATAATATATCGTAATTTGTAGTGTATCAATGAAAATACCTTCTCATATAACGTAATATGCAGTGTATCATTGAAAATACCTTATAATATATAGCAGTTTATCATTGAAAATACCTTATAATATAACTTAATATTCAGTGTATCATTGAAAATACCTTATGATATAACGTAATATGCAGTGTATTATTGAAAATACCTTAGAATATATGGTAATTCTAGTCTATCAATAAAAATACCTTATAATATAACGTAATATGCAGTGTATCATTGAAAATACCTTATAATATATAGTAGTTTATCATTGAAAATACCTTATAATATAACTTAATATGCAGTGTATCATTGAAAATACCTTATGATATAACGTAATATGCAGTGTATCATTGAAAATACCTTATAATATATAGCAGTTTATCATTGAAAATACCTTATAATATAACTTAATATGCAGTGTATCATTGAAAATACCTTATGATATAACGTAATATGCAGTGTATCATTGAAAATACCTTAGAATATATGGTAATTCTAGTCTATCAATGAAAATAAATTATAATATAACGTAATATGCAGTGTATCATTGAAAATACCTTATAATATATAGTAGTTTATCATTGAAAATACCTTATAATATAACGTAATATGCAGGGTATCATTGAAAATACCTTATAATATATCGTAATTTGTAGTGTATCATTGAAAATACCTTATAATATATCGTAATTTGTAGTGTATCAATGAAAATACCTTCTCATATAACGTAATATGCAGTGTATCATTGAAAATACCTTATAATATATAGTAGTTTATCATTGAAAATACCTTATGATATAACGTAATATGCTGTGTATCATTGAAAATACCTTATAATATATCGTAATTTGTAGTGTATCAATGAAAATACCTTATAATATAACGTAATATGCAGTGCATCATTGAAAATACCTTATAATATATCGGAATTTGTAGTGTATCATTGAAAATACCTTAGAATATATGGTAATTCTAGTCTATCAATGAAAATACCTTATAATATAACGTAATATGCAGTGTATCATTGAAAATACCTTATAATATATCGTAATTTGTAGTGTATCATAGAAAATACCTTATAGAATAACGTAATATGCAGTGCATCATTGAAAATACCTTATAATGTAACGTAATATGCAGTGCATCATTGAAAATACCTTATAATGTAACGTAATATGCAGTGTATCATTGAAAATACCTTATAATCTAACGTAATATGCAGGGTATCATTGAAAATACCTTATAATATATCGTAATTTGTAGTGTATCAATGAAAATACCTTCTCATATAACGTAATATGCAGTGTATCATTGAAAATACCTTATAATATATAGCAGTTTATCATTGAAAATACCTTATAATATAACTTAATATTCAGTGTATCATTGAAAATACCTTATGATATAACGTAATATGCAGTGTATTATTGAAAATACCTTAGAATATATGGTAATTCTAGTCTATCAATGAAAATACCTTATAATATAACGTAATATGCAGTGTATCATTGAAAATACCTTATAATATATAGTAGTTTATCATTGAAAATACCTTATAATATAACTTAATATGCAGTGTATCATTGAAAATACCTTATGATATAACGTAATATGCAGTGTATCATTGAAAATACCTTATAATATATAGCAGTTTATCATTGAAAATACCTTATAATATAACTTAATATGCAGTGTATCATTGAAAATACCTTATGATATAACGTAATATGCAGTGTATCATTGAAAATACCTTAGAATATATGGTAATTCTAGTCTATCAATGAAAATAAATTATAATATAACGTAATATGCAGTGTATCATTGAAAATACCTTATAATATATAGTAGTTTATCATTGAAAATACCTTATAATATAACGTAATATGCAGGGTATCATTGAAAATACCTTATAATATATCGTAATTTGTAGTGTATCATTGAAAATACCTTATAATATATCGTAATTTGTAGTGTATCAATGAAAATACCTTCTCATATAACGTAATATGCAGTGTATCATTGAAAATACCTTATAATATATAGTAGTTTATCATTGAAAATACCTTATGATATAACGTAATATGCTGTGTATCATTGAAAATACCTTATAATATATCGTAATTTGTAGTGTATCAATGAAAATACCTTATAATATAACGTAATATGCAGTGCATCATTGAAAATACCTTATAATATATCGGAATTTGTAGTGTATCATTGAAAATACCTTAGAATATATAGTAGTTTATCATTGAAAATACCTTATAATATAACTTAATATGCAGTGTATCATTGAAAATACCTTATAATATAACTTAATATGCAGTGTATCATTGAAAACACCTTATGATATAACGTAATATGCAGGGTATCATTGAAAATACCTTATAATATAGCGTAATTTGTAGTGTATCAATGAAAATACCTTCTCATATAACGTAATATGCAGTGTATCATTGAAAATACCTTATAATATATCGTAATTTGTAGTGTATCATAGAAAATACCTTATAGTATAACGTAATATGCAGTGCATCATTGAAAATACCTTATAATGTAACGTAATATGCAGTGCATCATTGAAAATACCTTATAATGTAACGTAATATGCAGTGTATCATTGAAAATACCTTATAATCTAACGTAATATGCAGGGTATCATTGAAAATACCTTATAATATATCGTAATTTGTAGTGTATCAATGAAAATACCTTCTCATATAACGTAATATGCAGTGTATCATTGAAAATACCTTATAATATATAGCAGTTTATCATTGAAAATACCTTATAATATAACTTAATATTCAGTGTATCATTGAAAATACCTTATGATATAACGTAATATGCAGTGTATTATTGAAAATACCTTTGAATATATGGTAATTCTAGTCTATCAATGAAAATACCTTATAATATAACGTAATATGCAGTGTATCATTGAAAATACCTTATAATATATAGTAGTTTATCATTGAAAATACCTTATAATATAAAGTAATATGCAGTGTATCATTGAAAATACCTTAGAATATATGGTAATTCTAGTCTATCAATGAAAATACCTTATAATATAACGTAATATGCAGTGTATCATTGAAAATACCTTATAATATATAGTAGTTTATCATTGAAAATACCTTATAATATAACGTAATATGCAGTGTGTCATAGAAAATACCTTATAACATATCCTAATATGCAGTGTATCATTGAAAATACCTTATAATATAACGTAATATGCAGGGTATCATTGAAAATACCTTATAATATAGCGTAATTTGTAGTGTATCAATGAAAATACCTTCTCATATAACGTAATATGCAGTGTATCATGGAAAATACCTTATAATATATAGTAGTTTTTCATTGAAAATACCTTATAATATAACTTAATATGCAGTGTATCATTGAAAATACCTTATAATATAACTTAATATGCAGTGTATCATTGAAAACACCTTATGATATAACGTAATATGCAGGGTATCATTGAAAATACCTTATAATATAGCGTAATTTGTAGTGTATCAATGAAAATACCTTCTCATATAACGTAATATGCAGTTTATCATTGAAAATACCTTATAATATAAAGTAATATGCAGTGTATCATTGAAAATACCTTAGAATATATGGTAATTCTAGTCTATCAATGAAAATACCTTATAATATAACGTAATATGCAGTGTATCATTGAAAATACCTTATAATATATAGTAGTTTATCATTGAAAATACCTTATAATATAACTTAATATGCAGTGTATCATTGAAAATACCTTATGATATAACGTAATATGCTGTGTATCATTGAAAATACCTTATAATATATCGTAATTTGTAGTGTATCAATGAAAATACCTTATAATATAACGTAATATGCAGTGCATCATTGAAAATACCTTATAATATATCGGAATTTGTAGTGTATCATTGAAAATACCTTAGAATATATGGTAATTCTAGTCTATCAATGAAAATACCTTATAATATAACGTAATATGCAGTGTATCATTGAAAATACCTTACGATATAACGTAATATGCAGTGTATCGTTGAAAATACCTTATAATATAACGTAATATGCAGTGTATCATTGAAAATACCTTATAATATAACGTAATATGCAGTGTATCATTGAAAATACCTTATAATATAACGTAATATGCAGTGTATCATAGAAAATACCTTATAACATATCCTAATATGCAGTGTATCATTGAAAATACCTTATAATATAACGTAATATGCAGTGTATCATTGAAAATACCTTATAATATAACGTAATATACAGTGTATCATTGAAAATACCATGTAATATAACGTAATATGCAGTGTATCATTGAAAATACCTTATAATATAACGTAATATGCAGTGTGTCATTGAAAATACCTTATAATACAACGTAATATGCAGTGTATCATAGAAAATACCTTATAACATATCCTAATATGCAGTGTATCATTGAAAATACCTTATAATATAACGTAATATGCAGTGTATCATTGAAAATACCTTATAATATAACGTAATATGCAGTGTATCATTGAAAATACCTTACGATATAACGTAATATGCAGTGTATCATTGAAAATACTTTATAATATAACGTAATATGCAGTGTATCATTGAAAATACCTTAGAATATATGGTAATTCTAGTCTATCAATGAAAATACCTTATAATATAACGTAATATGCAGTGTATCATTGAAAATACCTTATAATATATAGTAGTTTATCATTGAAAATACCTTATAATATAACTTAATATGCAGTGTATCATTGAAAATACCTTATGATATAACGTAATATGCTGTGTATCATTGAAAATACCTTATAATATATCGTAATTTGTAGTGTATCAATGAAAATACCTTATAATATAACGTAATATGCAGTGCATCATTGAAAATACCTTATAATATATCGGAATTTGTAGTGTATCATTGAAAATACCTTAGAATATATGGTAATTCTAGTCTATCAATGAAAATACCTTATAATGTAACGTAATATGCAGTGTATCATTGAAAATACCTTATAATCTAACGTAATATGCAGGGTATCATTGAAAATACCTTATAATATATCGTAATTTGTAGTGTATCAATGAAAATACCTTCTCATATAACGTAATATGCAGTGTATCATTGAAAATACCTTATAATATATAGCAGTTTATCATTGAAAATACCTTATAATATAACTTAATATGCAGTGTATCATTGAAAATACCTTATGATATAACGTAATATGCAGTGTATTATTGAAAATACCTTTGAATATATGGTAATTCTAGTCTATCAATGAAAATACCTTATAATATAACGTAATATGCAGTGTATCATTGAAAATACCTTATAATATATAGTAGTTTATCATTGAAAATACCTTATAATATAAAGTAATATGCAGTGTATCATTGAAAATACCTTAGAATATATGGTAATTCTAGTCTATCAATGAAAATACCTTATAATATAACGTAATATGCAGTGTATCATTGAAAATACCTTATAATATATAGTAGTTTATCATTGAAAATACCTTATAATATAACGTAATATGCAGTGTGTCATAGAAAATACCTTATAACATATCCTAATATGCAGTGTATCATTGAAAATACCTTATAATATAACGTAATATGCAGGGTATCATTGAAAATACCTTATAATATAGCGTAATTTGTAGTGTATCAATGAAAATACCTTCTCATATAACGTAATATGCAGTGTATCATGGAAAATACCTTATAATATATAGTAGTTTTTCATTGAAAATACCTTATAATATAACTTAATATGCAGTGTATCATTGAAAATACCTTATAATATAACTTAATATGCAGTGTATCATTGAAAACACCTTATGATATAACGTAATATGCAGGGTATCATTGAAAATACCTTATAATATAGCGTAATTTGTAGTGTATCAATGAAAATACCTTCTCATATAACGTAATATGCAGTTTATCATTGAAAATACCTTATAATATAAAGTAATATGCAGTGTATCATTGAAAATACCTTAGAATATATGGTAATTCTAGTCTATCAATGAAAATACCTTATAATATAACGTAATATGCAGTGTATCATTGAAAATACCTTATAATATATAGTAGTTTATCATTGAAAATACCTTATAATATAACTTAATATGCAGTGTATCATTGAAAATACCTTATGATATAACGTAATATGCTGTGTATCATTGAAAATACCTTATAATATATCGTAATTTGTAGTGTATCAATGAAAATACCTTATAATATAACGTAATATGCAGTGCATCATTGAAAATACCTTATAATATATCGGAATTTGTAGTGTATCATTGAAAATACCTTAGAATATATGGTAATTCTAGTCTATCAATGAAAATACCTTATAATATAACGTAATATGCAGTGTATCATTGAAAATACCTTACGATATAACGTAATATGCAGTGTATCGTTGAAAATACCTTATAATATAACGTAATATGCAGTGTATCATTGAAAATACCTTATAATATAACGTAATATGCAGTGTATCATTGAAAATACCTTATAATATAACGTAATATGCAGTGTATCATAGAAAATACCTTATAACATATCCTAATATGCAGTGTATCATTGAAAATACCTTATAATATAACGTAATATGCAGTGTATCATTGAAAATACCTTATAATATAACGTAATATACAGTGTGTCATTGAAAATACCTTATAATACAACGTAATATGCAGTGTATCATAGAAAATACCTTATAACATATCCTAATATGCAGTGTATCATTGAAAATACCTTATAATATAACGTAATATGCAGTGTATCATTGAAAATACCTTATAATATAACGTAATATGCAGTGTATCATTGAAAATACCTTACGATATAACGTAATATGCAGTGTATCATTGAAAATACCTTATAATATAACGTAATATGCAGTGTATCATTGAAAATACCTTATAATATAACGTAATATGCAGTGTATCATTGAAAATACCTTACGATATAACGTAATATGCAGTGTATCATTGAAAATACCTTATATCATATCGTAATATGCAGTGTATCATTGAAAATACCTTATAACATATTATAATATGCAGTGTATCATTGAAAATAGATTATAATATAACGTAATATGCAGTGTATCATTGAAAATACCTTATAATATAACGTAATATGCAGTGTATCATTGAAAATACCTTATAATATAACGTAATATGCAGTGTATCATTGAAAATACCTTATAATATAATGTAATATGCAGTGTATCATTGAAAATACCTTATAATATAACGTAATATGCAGTGTATCATTGAAAATACCTTACGATATAACGTAATATGCAGTGTATCATTGAAAATACCTTATAATATAACGTAATATGCAGTGTATCATTGAAAATACATTATAATATAACGTAATATGCAATGTATCATTGAAAATACCTTACGATATAACGTAATATGCAGTGTATCATTGAAAATACCTTATATCATATCGTAATATGCAGTGTATCATTGAAAATACCTTATAACATATTATAATATGCAGTGTATCATTGAAAATAGATTATAATATAACGTAATATGCAGTGTATCATTGAAAATACCTTATAATATAACGTAATATGCAGTGTGTCATTGAAAATACCTTATAATATAACGTAATATGCAGTGTATCATTGAAAATACCTTATAATATAACGTAATATGCAGTGTATCATTGAAAATACCTTATAATATAACGTAATATGCAGTGTATCATTGAAAATACCTTATAACATATCCTAATATGCAGTGTATCATTGAAAATACCTTATAATATAACGTAATATGCAGTGTATCATTGAAAATACCTTATAATATAACGTAATATGCAGTGTATCATTGAAAATACCTTACGATATAACGTAATATGCAGTGTATCATTGAAAATACCTTATAATATAACGTAATATGCAGTGTATCATTGAAAATACCTTATAATATAACGTAATATGCAGTGTATCATTGAAAATACCTTACGATATAACGTAATATGCAGTGTATCATTGAAAATACCTTATATCATATCGTAATATGCAGTGTATCATTGAAAATACCTTATAACATATTATAATATGCAGTGTATCATTGAAAATAGATTATAATATAACGTAATATGCAGTGTATCATTGAAAATACCTTATAATATAACGTAATATGCAGTGTATCATTGAAAATACCTTATAATATAACGTAATATGCAGTGTATCATTGAAAATACCTTATAATATAATGTAATATGCAGTGTATCATTGAAAATACCTTATAATATAACGTAATATGCAGTGTATCATTGAAAATACCTTACGATATAACGTAATATGCAGTGTATCATTGAAAATACCTTATAATATAACGTAATATGCAGTGTATCATTGAAAAATACATTATAATATAACGTAATATGCAGTGTATCATTGAAAATATCTTACGATATAACGTAATATGCAGTGTATCATTGAAAATACCTTATATCATATCGTAATATGCAGTGTATCATTGAAAATACCTTATAACATATTATAATATGCAGTGTATCATTGAAAATAGATTATAATATAACGTAATATGGAGTGTATCATTGAAAATACCTTATTAATATAACGTAATATGCAGTGTGTCATTGAAAATACCTTATAATATAACGTAATATGCAGTGTATCATTGAAAATACCTTATAATATAACGTAATATGCAGTGTATCATTGAAAATACCTTATAATATAACGTAATATGCAGTGTATCATTGAAAATACCTTATATCATATCGTAATATGCAGTGTATCATTGAAAATACCTTATAACATATTATAATATGCAGTGTATCATTGAAAATAGATTATAATATAACGTAATATGCAGTGTATCATTGAAAATACCTTATAATATAACCGTAATATGCAGTGTATCATTGAAAATACCTTATAATATAACGTAATATGCAGTGTATCATTGAAAATACCTTATAATATAATGTAATATGCAGTGTATCATTGAAAATACCTTATAATATAACGTAATATGCAGTGT
>CAKAJI010000413.1:0-149120 GCA_916610255.1 Lasioglossum lativentre
TAAGGTATTTCCAATGATACACTGCATATTACGTTATATTATAAGGTATTTTCAATGATACACTGCATATTACGTTATATTATAAGGTATTTCCAATGATACACGGCATATTACGTTATATTATAAGGTATTTTCAATGATACACTGCATGTTACGTTATATTATAAGGTATTTTCAAAGATACACTACAAATTACGATATGTTATAAGGTATTTTCAATGATACACTGCATATTAGGATATGTTATAAGGTATTTTCAATGATACACTGCATATTACGTTATATTATAAGGTATTTTCAATGATACACTGCATATTACGTTATATTATAAGGTATTTTCAATGATACACTGCATATTACGTTATATCGTAAGGTATTTTCAATGATACACTGCATATTACGTTATATTATAAGGTTATTTCCAATGATACACTGCATATTACGTTATATTATAAGGTATTTTCAATGATACACTGCATGTTACGTTATATTATAAGGTATTTTCAAAGATACACTACAAATTACGATATGTTATAAGGTATTTTCAATGATACACTGCATATTAGGATATGTTATAAGGTATTTTCAATGATACACTGCATATTACGTTATATTATAAGGTATTTTCAATGATACACTGCATATTACGTTATATTATAAGGTATTTTCAAAGATACACTACAAATTACGATATGTTATAATGTATTTTCAATGATACACTGCATATTACGTTATATTACATGGTATTTTGAATGATACAATGCATATTACTTTATATTATAAGGTATTTTCAATGATACACTGCATATTACATTATATTATAAGGTATTTTCAATGATACACTGGATATTACGTTATATTATAAGGTATTTTCAATGATACACTGCATATTACGATATGATATAAGGTATTTTCAATGATACACTGCATATTACGTTATATTACATGGTATTTTCAAAGATACACTACAAATTACGATATGTTATAAGCTATTTTCAATGATACACTGCATATTAGGATATGTTATAAGGTATTTTCAATGATACACTGCATATTACGTTATATTATAAGGTATTTTCAATGACACACTGCATTTTATGTTATATTATAAGGTTTTTCCAATGAAACACTGTATACTACGTTATATTATAAGGTATTTTCAATGATACACTGGATATTACGTTATATTGTAAGGTATTTTCAATGATACACTGCATATTACGTTATATTATAAGGTATTTTCAATGATACACTGCATATTACGTTATATTATAAGGTATTTCCAATGATACACGGCATATTACGTTATATTATAAGGTATTTTCAATGATACACTGCATGTTACGTTATATTATAAGGTATTTTCAAAGATACACTACAAATTACGATATGTTATAAGGTATTTTCAATGATACACTGCATATTAGGATATGTTATAAGGTATTTTCAATGATACACTGCATATTACGTTATATTATAAGGTATTTTCAATGATACACTGCATATTACGTTATATTATAAGGTATTTTCAAAGATACACTACAAATTACGATATGTTATAATGTATTTTCAATGATACACTGCATATTACGTTATATTACATGGTATTTTCAAAGATACACTACAAATTACGATATGTTATAATGTATTTTCAATGATACACTGCACGTTACGTTATATTAAATGTATTTTCAATGATACACTGCATATTACGTTATATTATAAGGTATTTTCAATGATACACTGCATATTACGTTATATTATAAGGTATTTTCAATGATACACTGCATATTACGATATGATATAAGGTATTTTCAATGATACACTGCATATTACGTTATATCGTAAGGTATTTTCAATGATACACTGCATATTACGTTATATTATAAGGTATTTCCAATGATACACTGCATATTACGTTATATTATAAGGTATTTTCAATGATACACTGCATGTTACGTTATATTATAAGGTATTTTCAAAGATACACTACAAATTACGATATGTTATAAGGTATTTTCAATGATACACTGCATATTAGGATATGTTATAAGGTATTTTCAATGATACACTGCATATTACGTTATATTATAAGGTATTTTCAATGATACACTGCATATTACGTTATATTATAAGGTATTTTCAAAGATACACTACAAATTACGATATGTTATAATGTATTTTCAATGATACACTGCATATTACGTTATATTACATGGTATTTTGAATGATACAATGCATATTACTTTATATTATAAGGTATTTTCAATGATACACTGCATATTACATTATATTATAAGGTATTTTCAATGATACACTGGATATTACGTTATATTATAAGGTATTTTCAATGATACACTGCATATTACGTTATATTATAAGGTATTTTCAATGATACACTGCATATTACGTTATATTATAAGGTATTTTCAAAGATACACTACAAATTACGATATGTTATAATGTATTTTCAATGATACACTGCATATTACGTTATATTACATGGTATTTTGAATGATACAATGCATATTACTTTATATTATAAGGTATTTTCAATGATACACTGCATATTACATTATATTATAAGGTATTTTCAATGATACACTGCATATTACGTTATATTACATGGTATTTTGAATGATACAATGCATATTACTTTATATTATAAGGTATTTTCAATGATACACTGCATATTACATTATATTATAAGGTATTTTCAATGATGCACTGGATATTACGTTATATTATAAGGTATTTTCAATGATACACTGCATATTACGTTATATTATAAGGTATTTTCAATGATACACTGCATATTACGTTATATTATAAGGTATTTTCAATGATACACTGCATATTACGTTATATTATAAGGTATTTTCAATGATACACTGCATATTACGTTATATTATAAGGTATTTTCAATGATACACTGCATATTACGTTATATCGTAAGGTATTTTCAATGATACACTGCATATTACGTTATATTAGAAGGTATTTTCAATGATACACTGCATATTACGTTATATTATTAGGTATTTTCAATGATACACTGCATATTAGGATATGTTATAAGGTATTTTCAATGATACACTGCATATTACGTTATATTATAAGGTATTTTCAATGATACACTGCATATTACGATATGATATAAGGTATTTTCAATGATACACTGCATATTACGTTATATCGTTAGGTATTTTCAATGATACACTGCATATTACGTTATATTATAAGGTATTTCCAATGATACACTGCATATTACGTTATATTATAAGGTATTTTCAATGATACACTGCATGTTACATTATATTATAAGGTATTTTCAATGATGCACTGGATATTACGTTATATTATAAGGTATTTTCAATGATACACTGCATATTACGTTATATTATAAGGTATTTTCAATGATACACTGCATATTACGTTATATTATAAGGTATTTTCAATGATACACTGCATATTACGTTATATTATAAGGTATTTTCAATGATACACTGCATATTACGTTATATTATAAGGTATTTTCAATGATACACTGCATATTACGTTATATCGTAAGGTATTTTCAATGATACACTGCATATTACGTTATATTAGAAGGTATTTTCAATGATACACTGCATATTACGTTATATTATTAGGTATTTTCAATGATACACTGCATATTAGGATATGTTATAAGGTATTTTCAATGATACACTGCATATTACGTTATATTATAAGGTATTTTCAATGATACACTGCATATTACGATATGATATAAGGTATTTTCAATGATACACTGCATATTACGTTATATCGTTAGGTATTTTCAATGATACACTGCATATTACGTTATATTATAAGGTATTTCCAATGATACACTGCATATTACGTTATATTATAAGGTATTTTCAATGATACACTGCATGTTACGTTATATTATAAGGTATTTTCAAAGATACACTACAAATTACGATATGTTATAAGCTATTTTCAATGATACACTGCATTTTAGGATATGTTATAAGGTATTTTCAATGATACACTGCATATTACGTTATATTAGAAGGTATTTTCAATGATACACTGCATATTACGTTATATTATAAGGTATTTTCAATGATACACTGCATATTACGTTATATTATAAGGAATTTTCAAAGATACACTACAAATTACGATATGTTATAATGTATTTTCAATGATACACTGCACGTTACGTTATATTAAATGGTATTTTCAATGATACACTGCATATTACGTTATATTATAAGGTATTTTCAATGATACACTGCATATTACGTTATATTATAAGGTATTTTCAATGATACACTGCATATTACGATATGATATAAGGTATTTTCAATGATACACTGCATATTACGTTATATCGTAAGGTATTTTCAATGATACACTGCATATTACGTTATATTATATGGTATTTCCAATGATACACTGCATATTACGTTATATTATAAGGTATTTTCAATGATACACTGCATGTTACGTTATATTATAAGGTATTTTCAAAGATACACTACAAATTACGATATGTTATAAGGTATTTTCAATGATACACTGCATATTAGGATATGTTATAAGGTATTTTCAATGATACACTGCATATTACGTTATATTATAAGGTATTTTCAATGATACACTGCATATTACGTTATATTATAAGGTATTTTCAAAGATACACTACAAATTACGATATGTTATAATGTATTTTCAATGATACACTGCATATTACGTTATATTACATGGTATTTTCAAAGATACACTACAAATTACGATATGTTATAATGTATTTTCAATGATACACTGCACGTTACGTTATATTAAATGGTATTTTCAATGATACACTGCATATTACGTTATATTATAAGGTATTTTCAATGATACACTGCATATTACGTTATATTATAAGGTATTTTCAATGATACACTGCATGTTACGTTATATTATAAGGTATTTTCAAAGATACACTACAAATTACGATATGTTATAAGGTATTTTCAATGATACACTGCATATTAGGATATGTTATAAGGTATTTTCAATGATACACTGCATATTGCGTTATATTATAAGGTATTTTCAGTGATACACTGCATATTACGTTATATTATAAGGTATTTTCAAAGATACACTACAAATTACGATATGTTATAATGTATTTTCAATGATACACTGCATATTACGTTATATTACATGGTATTTTGAATGATACAATGCATATTACTTTATATTATAAGGTATTTTCAATGATACACTGCATATTACATTATATTATAAGGTATTTTCAATGATACACTGGATATTACGTTATATTATAAGGTATTTTCAATGATACACTGCATATTACGTTATATTATAAGGTATTTTCAATGATACACTGCATATTACGTTATATTTTAAGGTATTTTCAATGACACACTGCACTTTATGTTATATTATAAGGTTTTTCCAATGAAACACTGTATACTACGTTATATTATAAGGTATTTTCAATGATACACTGCATATTACGTTATATTATTAGGTATTTTCAATGATACACTGCATATTACGTTATATTATAAGGTATTTTCAATGATACACTCCATATTACGTTATATCGTAAGGTATTTTCAATGATACACTGCATATTACGTTATATTAGAAGGTATTTTCAATGATACACTGCATATTACGTTATATTATTAGGTATTTTCAATGACACACTACAAATTACGATATGTTATAATGTATTTTCAATGATACACTGCATATTACGTTATATTACATGGTATTTTGAATGATACAATGCATATTACTTTATATTATAAGGTATTTTCAATGATACACTGCATATTACATTATATTATAAGGTATTTTCAATGATACACTGCATATTACGTTATATTATAAGGTATTTTCAATGATACACTGCATATTACGTTATATTATAAGGTATTTTCAATGATACACTGCATATTACGTTATATTATAAGGTATTTTCAATGATACACTGCATATTAGGATATGTTATAAGTTATTTTCTATGATACACTGCATATTACGTTATATCGTAAGGTATTTTCAATGATACACTGCATATTACGTTATATTATAAGGTATTTTCAATGATACACTGCATATTACGTTATATTAGAAGGTATTTTCAATGATACACTGCATATTACGATATATTGTAAGGTATTTTCAATGATAAACTGCGATATATTAGAAGGTATTTTCAATGATACACTGGATATTACGTTATATTTTAAGGTATTTTCAATGATACACTGCATATTACGTTATATTATAAGGTATTTTCAATGATACACTGCATATTAGGATATGTTATAAGGTATTTTCTATGATACACTGCATATTACGTTATATTATAAGGTATTTTCAATGATACACTGTATAATACGATATGATATAAGGTATTTTCAATGATACACTGCATATTACTTTATATCGTAAGGTATTTTCAATGAAACACTGCATATTACGTTATATCGTAAGGTATTTTCAATGTTACACTGCATATTACGTTATATTATAAGGTATTTTCAATGATACACTGCATATTACGATATATCGTAAGGTATTTTCAATGATACACTGCATATTACGTTATATTATAAGGTATTTTCAATGATACACTGCATATTACGTTATATTATAAGGTATTTTCAATGATACACTGCATATTACGTTATATTATAAGGTATTTTCAATGATACACTGTGTAATACGATATGATATAAGGTATTTTCAATGTTACACTGCATATTACGTTATATTATAAGGTATTTTCAATGATACACTGCATATTACGTTATATTATAAGGTATTTTCAATGATACACTGCATATTACGTTATACTATAAGGTATTTTCAATGATACACTGCATATTACGTTATATTATAAGGTATTTTCAATGATACACTGTGTAATACGATATGATATAAGGTATTTTCAATGATACACTGCATATTACGTTATATCGTAAGGTATTTTCAGTGATACACTGCATATTACGTTATATTATAAGGTATTTTCAATGATACACTGCATATTACGTTATACTATAAGGTATTTTCAATGATACACTGCATATTACGTTATATTATAAGGTATTTTCAATGATACACTGCATATTACGATATATCCTAAGGTATTTTCAATGATACACTGCATATTACGTTATATTATAAGGTATTTTCAATGATACACTGCATATTACGTTATATTATAAGGTATTTTCAATGATAC
Organism: Lasioglossum lativentre; assembly: GCA_916610255.1. NCBI lineage: Eukaryota > Metazoa > Arthropoda > Insecta > Hymenoptera > Halictidae > Lasioglossum > Lasioglossum lativentre. The sequence goes on from CAKAJI010000413.1 coordinate 7,271, forward strand.
ACTGCATATTACGTTATATTATAAGGTATTTTCAATGATAAACTACGATATATTAGAAGGTATTTTCAATGATACACTGCATACTACGATATATGGAAAGGTATTTTCAATGATACACTGCATATTACGTTATATTATAAGGTATTTTCAATGATACACTGCATATTACGTTATATTATAAGGTATTTTCAGTGATACACTGCATATTACGTTATATTAGAAGGTATTTTCAATGATACACTGCATATTACGTTATATTATAAGGTATTTTCAACGATACACTGCATATTACGTTATATTATAAGGTATCTTCAATGATACACTGCATATTACGTTATATTATAAGGTATTTTCAATAATACACTGTATATTACGTTATATTACATGGTATTTTCAATGATACACTGCATATTACGTTATATTTTAAGGTATTTTCAATGATACACTGCATATTACGTTATATTATAAGGTATTTTCAAAGATACTCTACAAATTACGATATGTTATAATGTATTTTCAATGATACACTGCATATTACGTTATATTACATGGTATTTTCAATGATACTCTGCATATTACGTTATATTATAAGGTATTTTCAATGATACACTGCATATTACGTTATATTACATAGTATTTTCAATGATACACTGCATATTACGTTATATTATAAGGTATTTTCAATGATAAACTACGATATCTTAGAAGGTATTTTCAATGATACACTGCATATTACGTTATATTATAAGGTATTTTCAATGATACACTGCATATTACGTTATATTATAAGGTATTTTCAATGATACACTGCATATTACGTTATATTATAAGGTATTTTCAGTGATACACTGCATATTACGTTATATTAGAAGGTATTTTCAATGATACACTGCATATTACGTTATATTATAAGGTATTTTCAACTATACACTGCATATTACGTTATATTATAAGGTATTTTCAATGATACACTGCATATTACGTTATATTATAAGGTATTTTCAATGATACACTGCATATTACGTTATATTATAAGGTATTTTCAATGATACACTGCATATTACGATATATGGAAAGGTATTTTCAATGATACACTGCATATTACGTTATATTATAAGGTATTTTCAATGATACACTGCACATTACGTTATATTATAAGGTATTTTCATTGATAAACTACGATATATTAGAAGGTATTTTCAATGATACACTGCATACTACGGTATATGGAAAGGTATTTTCAATGATACACTGCATATTACGTTATATTATAAGGTATTTTCAATGATAAACTACGATATATTAGAAGGTATTTTCAATGATTCACTGCATACTACGATATATCGTAAGGTATTTTCAATGATACACTGCATATTACGTTATATTATAAGGTATTTTCAATGATACACTGCATATTACGTTATATTATAAGGTATTTTCAGTGATACACTGCATATTACGTTATATTAGAAGGTATTTTCAATGATAAACTACGATATATTAGAAGGTATTTTCAATGATACACTGCATATTACGTTATATTATAAGGTATTTTCAGTGATACACTGCATATTACGTTATATTAGAAGGTATTTTCAATGATACACTGCATATTACGTTATATTATAAGGTATTTTCAATGATAAACTACGATATCTTAGAAGGTATTTTCAATGATACACTGCATATTACGTTATATCATAAGGTATTTTCAATGATACACTGCATATTACGTTATATTATAAGGTATTTTCAATGATACACTGCATATTACGTTATATTATAAGGTATTTTCAATGATAAACTACGATATATTAGAAGGTATTTTCAATGATACACTGCATATTACGTTATATTATAAGGTATTTTCAGTGATACACTGCATATTACGTTATATTAGAAGGTATTTTCAATGATACACTGCATATTACGTTATATTATAAGGTATTTTCAATGATAAACTACGATATCTTAGAAGGTATTTTCAATGATACACTGCATATTACGTTATATTATAAGGTATTTTCAATGATACACTGCATATTACGTTATATTATAAGGTATTTTCAATGATACACTGCATATTACGTTATATTATAAGGTATTTTCAGTGATACACTGCATATTACGTTATATTAGAAGGTATTTTCAATGATACACTGCATATTACGTTATATTATAAGGTATTTTCAACTATACACTGCATATTACGTTATATTATAAGGTATTTTCAATGATACACTGCATATTACGTTATATTATAAGGTATTTTCAATGATACACTGCATATTACGTTATATTACATGGTATTTTCAATGATACACTGCATATTACGTTATATTATAAGGTATTTTCAATGATACACTGCATATTACGTTATATTATAAGGTATTTTCAATGATACACTGCATATTACGTTATATTATAAGGTATTTTCAATGATACACTGCATATTACGTTATACTATAAGGTATTTTCAATGATACACTGCATATTACGTTATATTATAAGGTATTTTCAATGATACACTGCATATTACGTTATATTATAAGGTATTTTCAAAGATACACTACAAATTACGTTATATTATAAGGTATTTTCAATGATACACTGCATATTACGTTATATTATAAGGTATTTTCAATGATACACTGCATATTACGTTATATTATAAGGTATTTTCAATGATACACTGCATATTACGTTATATTATAAGGTATTTTCAATGATAAACTACGATATATTAGAAGGTATTTTCAATGATACACTGCATATTACGTTATATTATAAGGTATTTTCAGTGATACACTGCATATTACGTTATATTAGAAGGTATTTTCAATGATACACTGCATATTACGTTATATTATAAGGTATTTTCAGTGATACACTGCATATTACGTTATATTAGAAGGTATTTTCAATGATAAACTACGATATATTAGAAGGTATTTTCAATGATACACTGCATATTACGTTATATTATAAGGTATTTTCAGTGATACACTGCATATTACGTTATATTAGAAGGTATTTTCAATGATACACTGCATATTACGTTATATTATAAGGTATTTTCAATGATAAACTACGATATCTTAGAAGGTATTTTCAATGATACACTGCATATTACGTTATATCATAAGGTATTTTCAATGATACACTGCATATTACGTTATATTATAAGGTATTTTCAATGATACACTGCATATTACGTTATATTATAAGGTATTTTCAATGATAAACTACGATATATTAGAAGGTATTTTCAATGATACACTGCATATTACGTTATATTATAAGGTATTTTCAGTGATACACTGCATATTACGTTATATTAGAAGGTATTTTCAATGATACACTGCATATTACGTTATATTATAAGGTATTTTCAATGATAAACTACGATATCTTAGAAGGTATTTTCAATGATACACTGCATATTACGTTATATTATAAGGTATTTTCAATGATACACTGCATATTACGTTATATTATAAGGTATTTTCAATGATACACTGCATATTACGTTATATTATAAGGTATTTTCAGTGATACACTGCATATTACGTTATATTAGAAGGTATTTTCAATGATACACTGCATATTACGTTATATTATAAGGTATTTTCAACGATACACTGCATATTACGTTATATTATAAGGTATTTTCAATGATACACTGCATATTACGTTATATTATAAGGTATTTTCAATGATACACTGCACATTACGTTATATTACATGGTATTTTCAATGATACACTGCATATTACGTTATATTATAAGGTATTTTCAATGATACACTGCATATTACGTTATATTATAAGGTATTTTCAATGATACACTGCATATTACGTTATATTATAAGGTATTTTCAATGATACACTGCATATTACGTTATACTATAAGGTATTTTCAATGATACACTGCATATTACGTTATATTATAAGGTATTTTCAATGATAAACTACGATATCTTAGAAGGTATTTTCAATGATACACTGCATATTACGTTATATCATAAGGTATTTTCAATGATACACTGCATATTACGTTATATTATAAGGTATTTTCAATGATACACTGCATATTACGTTATATTATAAGGTATTTTCAATGATAAACTACGATATATTAGAAGGTATTTTCAATGATACACTGCATATTACGTTATATTATAAGGTATTTTCAGTGATACACTGCATATTACGTTATATTAGAAGGTATTTTCAATGATACACTGCATATTACGTTATATTATAAGGTATTTTCAATGATAAACTACGATATCTTAGAAGGTATTTTCAATGATACACTGCATATTACGTTATATTATAAGGTATTTTCAATGATACACTGCATATTACGTTATATTATAAGGTATTTTCAATGATACACTGCATATTACGTTATATTATAAGGTATTTTCAGTGATACACTGCATATTACGTTATATTAGAAGGTATTTTCAATGATACACTGCATATTACGTTATATTATAAGGTATTTTCAACGATACACTGCATATTACGTTATATTATAAGGTATTTTCAATGATACACTGCATATTACGTTATATTATAAGGTATTTTCAATGATACACTGCATATTACGTTATATTACATGGTATTTTCAATGATACACTGCATATTACGTTATATTATAAGGTATTTTCAATGATACACTGCATATTACGTTATATTATAAGGTATTTTCAATGATACACTGCATATTACGTTATATTATAAGGTATTTTCAATGATACACTGCATATTACGTTATACTATAAGGTATTTTCAATGATACACTGCATATTACGTTATATTATAAGGTATTTTCAATGTTACACTACAAATTACGTTATATTATAAGGTATTTTCAATGATACACTGCATATTACGTTATATTATAAGGTATTTTCAATGATACACTGCATATTACGTTATATTATAAGGTATTTTCAATGATACACTGCATATTACGTTATATTATAAGGTATTTTCAATGATAAACTACGATATATTAGAAGGTATTTTCAATGATACACTGCATATTACGTTATATTATAAGGTATTTTCAGTGATACACTGCATATTATGTTATATTAGAAGGTATTTTCAATGATACACTGCATATTACGTTATATTATAAGGTATTTTCAATGATAAACTACGATATCTTAGAAGGTATTTTCAATGATACACTGCATATTACGTTATATCATAAGGTATTTTCAATGATACACTGCATATTACGTTATATTATAAGGTATTTTCAATGTTACACTACAAATTACGTTATATTATAAGGTATTTTCAATGATACACTGCATATTACGTTATATTATAAGGTATTTTCAATGATACACTGCATATTACGTTATATTATAAGGTATTTTCAATGATACACTGCATATTACGTTATATTATAAGGTATTTTCAATGATAAACTACGATATATTAGAAGGTATTTTCAATGATACACTGCATATTACGTTATATTATAAGGTATTTTCAGTGATACACTGCATATTATGTTATATTAGAAGGTATTTTCAATGATACACTGCATATTACGTTATATTATAAGGTATTTTCAATGATAAACTACGATATCTTAGAAGGTATTTTCAATGATACACTGCATATTACGTTATATCATAAGGTATTTTCAATGATACACTGCATATTACGTTATATTATAAGGTATTTTCAATGATACACTGCATATTACGTTATATTATAAGGTATTTTCAATGATAAACTACGATATATTAGAAGGTATTTTCAATGATACACTGCATATTACGTTATATTATAAGGTATTTTCAGTGATACACTGCATATTACGTTATATTAGAAGGTATTTTCAATGATACACTGCATATTACGTTATATTATAAGGTATTTTCAATGATAAACTACGATATCTTAGAAGGTATTTTCAATGATACACTGCATATTACGTTATATTATAAGGTATTTTCAATGATACACTGCATATTACGTTATATTATAAGGTATTTTCAATGATACACTGCATATTACGTTATATTATAAGGTATTTTCAGTGATACACTGCATATTACGTTATATTAGAAGGTATTTTCAATGATACACTGCATATTACGTTATATTATAAGGTATTTTCAACGATACACTGCATATTACGTTATATTATAAGGTATTTTCAATGATACACTGCATATTACGTTATATTATAAGGTATTTTCAATGATACACTGCATATTACGTTATATTACATGGTATTTTCAATGATACACTGCATATTACGTTATATTATAAGGTATTTTCAATGATACACTGCATATTACGTTATATTATAAGGTATTTTCAATGATACACTGCATATTACGTTATATTATAAGGTATTTTCAATGATACACTGCATATTACGTTATACTATAAGGTATTTTCAATGATACACTGCATATTACGTTATATTATAAGGTATTTTCAATGTTACACTACAAATTACGTTATATTATAAGGTATTTTCAATGATACACTGCATATTACGTTATATTATAAGGTATTTTCAATGATACACTGCATATTACGTTATATTATAAGGTATTTTCAATGATACACTGCATATTACGTTATATTATAAGGTATTTTCAATGATAAACTACGATATATTAGAAGGTATTTTCAATGATACACTGCATATTACGTTATATTATAAGGTATTTTCAGTGATACACTGCATATTACGTTATATTAGAAGGTATTTTCAATGATACACTGCATATTACGTTATATTATAAGGTATTTTCAATGATAAACTACGATATCTTAGAAGGTATTTTCAATGATACACTGCATATTACGTTATATTATAAGGTATTTTCAATGATACACTGCATATTACGTTATATTATAAGGTATTTTCAGTGATACACTGCATATTACGTTATATTAGAAGGTATTTTCAATGATACACTGCATATTACGTTATATTATAAGGTATTTTCAGTGATACACTGCATATTACGTTATATTAGAAGGTATTTTCAATGATACACTGCATATTACGTTATATTATAAGGTATTTTCAATGATAAACTACGATATCTTAGAAGGTATTTTCAATGATACACTGCATATTACGTTATATCATAAGGTATTTTCAATGATACACTGCATATTACGTTATATTATATGGTATTTTCAATGATACACTGCATATTACGTTATATTATAAGGTATTTTCAATGATAAACTACGATATATTAGAAGGTATTTTCAATGATACACTGCATATTACGTTATATTATAAGGTATTTTCAGTGATACACTGCATATTACGTTATATTAGAAGGTATTTTCAATGATACACTGCATATTACGTTATATTATAAGGTATTTTCAATGATAAACTACGATATCTTAGAAGGTATTTTCAATGATACACTGCATATTACGTTATATTATAAGGTATTTTCAATGATACACTGCATATTACGTTATATTATAAGGTATTTTCAATGATACACTGCATATTACGTTATATTATAAGGTATTTTCAGTGATACACTGCATATTACGTTATATTAGAAGGTATTTTCAATGATACACTGCATATTACGTTATATTACATGGTATTTTCAATGATACACTGCATATTACGTTATATTATAAGGTATTTTCAATGATACACTGCATATTACGTTATATTATAAGGTATTTTCAATGATACACTGCATATTACGTTATATTATAAGGTATTTTCAATGATACACTGCATATTACGTTATACTATAAGGTATTTTCAATGATACACTGCATATTACGTTATATTATAAGGTATTTTCAATGATACACTGCATATTACGTTATATTATAAGGTATTTTCAAAGATACACTACAAATTACGTTATATTATAAGGTATTTTCAATGATACACTGCATATTACGTTATATTATAAGGTATTTTCAATGATACACTGCATATTTCGTTATATTATAAGGTATTTTCAATGATACACTGCATATTACGTTATATTATAAGGTATTTTCAATGATAAACTACGATATATTAGAAGGTATTTTCAATGATACACTGCATATTACGTTATATTATAAGGTATTTTCAATGATACACTGCATATTACGTTATATTAGAAGGTATTTTCAATGATACACTGCATATTACGTTATATTATAAGGTATTTTCAGTGATACACTGCATATTACGTTATATTAGAAGGTATTTTCAATGATAAACTACGATATATTAGAAGGTATTTTCAATGATACACTGCATATTACGTTATATTATAAGGTATTTTCAGTGATACACTGCATATTACGTTATATTAGAAGGTATTTTCAATGATACACTGCATATTACGTTATATTATAAGGTATTTTCAATGATAAACTACGATATCTTAGAAGGTATTTTCAATGATACACTGCATATTACGTTATATTAGAAGGTATTTTCAATGATAAACTACGATATATTAGAAGGTATTTTCAATGATACACTGCATATTACGTTATATTATAAGGTATTTTCAGTGATACACTGCATATTACGTTATATTAGAAGGTATTTTCAATGATACACTGCATATTACGTTATATTATAAGGTATTTTCAATGATAAACTACGATATCTTAGAAGGTATTTTCAATGATACACTGCATATTACGTTATATCATAAGGTATTTTCAATGATACACTGCATATTACGTTATATTATATGGTATTTTCAATGATACACTGCATATTACGTTATATTATAAGGTATTTTCAATGATAAACTACGATATATTAGAAGGTATTTTCAATGATACACTGCATATTACGTTATATTATAAGGTATTTTCAGTGATACACTGCATATTACGTTATATTAGAAGGTATTTTCAATGATACACTGCATATTACGTTATATTATAAGGTATTTTCAATGATAAACTACGATATCTTAGAAGGTATTTTCAATGATACACTGCATATTACGTTATATTATAAGGTATTTTCAATGATACACTGCATATTACGTTATATTATAAGGTATTTTCAATGATACACTGCATATTACGTTATATTATAAGGTATTTTCAGTGATACACTGCATATTACGTTATATTAGAAGGTATTTTCAATGATACACTGCATATTACGTTATATTATAAGGTATTTTCAACGATACACTGCATATTACGTTATATTATAAGGTATTTTCAATGATACACTGCATATTACGTTATATTATAAGGTATTTTCAATGATACACTGCATATTACGTTATATTACATGGTATTTTCAATGATACACTGCATATTACGTTATATTATAAGGTATTTTCAATGATACACTGCATATTACGTTATATTATAAGGTATTTTCAATGATACACTGCATATTACGTTATATTATAAGGTATTTTCAATGATACACTGCATATTACGTTATACTATAAGGTATTTTCAATGATACACTGCATATTACGTTATATTATAAGGTATTTTCAATGTTACACTACAAATTACGTTATATTATAAGGTATTTTCAATGATACACTGCATATTACGTTATATTATAAGGTATTTTCAATGATACACTGCATATTACGTTATATTATAAGGTATTTTCAATGATACACTGCATATTACGTTATATTATAAGGTATTTTCAATGATAAACTACGATATATTAGAAGGTATTTTCAATGATACACTGCATATTACGTTATATTATAAGGTATTTTCAGTGATACACTGCATATTACGTTATATTAGAAGGTATTTTCAATGATACACTGCATATTACGTTATATTATAAGGTATTTTCAATGATACACTGCATATTACGTTATATTATAAGGTATTTTCAATGATACACTGCATATTACGTTATATTATAATGTATTTTCAATGTTACACTACAAATTACGTTATATTATAAGGTATTTTCAATGATACACTGCATATTACGTTATATTATAAGGTATTTTCAATGATACACTGCATATTACGTTATATTATAAGGTATTTTCAATGATACACTGCATATTACGTTATATTATAAGGTATTTTCAATGATAAACTACGATATATTAGAAGGTATTTTCAATGATACACTGCATATTACGTTATATTATAAGGTATTTTCAGTGATACACTGCATATTACGTTATATTAGAAGGTATTTTCAATGATACACTGCATATTACGTTATATTAAAAGGTATTTTCAATGATAAACTACGATATCTTAGAAGGTATTTTCAATGATACACTGCATATTACGTTATATTATAAGGTATTTTCAATGATACACTGCATATTACGTTATATTATAAGGTATTTTCAATGATACACTGCATATTACGTTATATTATAAGGTATTTTCAATGATACACTGCATATTACGTTATATTATAAGGTATTTTCAATGATAAACTACGATATATTAGAAGGTATTTTCAATGATAAACTACGATATATTAGAAGGTATTTTCAATGATACACTGCATATTACGTTATATTATAAGGTATTTTCAATGATACACTGCATATTACGTTATATTAGAAGGTATTTTCAATGATACACTGCATATTACGTTATATTATAATGTATTTTCAATGATAAACTACGATATCTTAGAAGGTATTTTCAATGATACACTGCATATTACGTTATATTATAAGGTATTTTCAATGATACACTGCATATTACGTTATATTATAAGGTATTTTCAATAATACACTGCATATTACGTTATATTATAAGGTATTTTCAATGATAAACTGCATATTACGTTATATTATAAGGTATTTTCAATGATACACTGCATATTACGTTATATTATAAGGTATTTCAATGATACACTGCATATTACGTTATATTACATGGTATTTTCAATGATACACTGCATATTACGTTATATTATAAGGTATTTTCAATGATACACTGCATATTACGTTATATTATAAGGTATTTTCAATGATACACTGCATATTACGTTATATTATAAGGTATTTTCAATGATACACTGCATATTACGTTATATTAGAAGGTATTTTCAATGATACACTGCATATTACGTTATATTATAAGGTATTTTCAATGATACACTGCATATTACGTTATATTATAAGGTATTTTCAAAAATACACTACAAATTACGATATGTTATAATGTATTTTCAATGATACACTCCATATTACGTTATATCGTAAGGTATTTTCAATGATACACTGCATATTACGTTATATTATAAGGTATTTTCAATGATACACTGCATATTACGTTATATTATAAGGTATTTTCAATGATACACTGCATATTACGTTATATTATAAGGTATTTTCAATGATACACTGCATATTACGTTATATTATAAGGTATTTTCAATGTTACACTGCATATTACGTTATATTATAAGGTATTTTCAAAGATACACTACAAATTACGTTATATTATAAGGTATTTTCAATGATACACTGCATATTACGTTATATTATAAGGTATTTTCAATGATACACTGCATATTACGTTATATTATAAGGTATTTTCAATGATACACTGCATATTACGTTATATTATAAGGTATTTTCAATGATAAACTACGATATATTAGAAGGTATTTTCAATGATACACTGCATATTACGTTATATTCTAAGGTATTTTCAGTGATACACTGCATATTACGTTATATTATAAGGTATTTTCAATGATACACTGCATATTACGTTATATTATAATGTATTTTCAATGATAAACTACGATATCTTAGAAGGTATTTTCAATGATACACTGCATATTACGTTATATTATAAGGTATTTTCAATGATACACTGCATATTACGTTATATTATAAGGTATTTTCAATGATACACTGCATATTACGTTATATTATAAGGTATTTTCAATGATACACTGCATATTACGTTATATTATAAGGTATTTTCAATGATACACTGCATATTACGTTATATTATAAGGTATTTTCAATGATACACTGCATATTACGTTATACTATAAGGTATTTTCAATGATACACTGCATATTACGTTATATTATAAGGTATTTTCAATGTTACACTGCATATTACGTTATATTATAAGGTATTTTCAAAGATACACTACAAATTACGTTATATTATAAGGTATTTTCAATGATACACTGCATATTACGTTATATTATAAGGTATTTTCAATGATACACTGCATATTTCGTTATATTATAAGGTATTTTCAATGATACACTGCATATTACGTTATATTATAAGGTATTTTCAATGATAAACTACGATATATTAGAAGGTATTTTCAATGATACACTGCATATTACGTTATATTATAAGGTATTTTCAGTGATACACTGCATATTACGTTATATTAGAAGGTATTTTCAATGATACACTGCATATTACGTTATATTATAAGGTATTTTCAGTGATACACTGCATATTACGTTATATTAGAAGGTATTTTCAATGATAAACTACGATATATTAGAAGGTATTTTCAATGATACACTGCATATTACGTTATATTATAAGGTATTTTCAGTGATACACTGCATATTACGTTATATTAGAAGGTATTTTCAATGATACACTGCATATTACGTTATATTATAAGGTATTTTCAATGATAAACTACGATATCTTAGAAGGTATTTTCAATGATACACTGCATATTACGTTATATCATAAGGTATTTTCAATGATACACTGCATATTACGTTATATTATAAGGTATTTTCAATGATACACTGCATATTACGTTATATTATAAGGTATTTTCAATGATAAACTACGATATATTAGAAGGTATTTTCAATGATACACTGCATATTACGTTATATTATAAGGTATTTTCAATGATACACTGCATATTACGTTATATTAGAAGGTATTTTCAATGATACACTGCATATTACGTTATATTATAAGGTATTTTCAATGATAAACTACGATATCTTAGAAGGTATTTTCAATGATACACTGCATATTACGTTATATTATAAGGTATTTTCAATGATACACTGCATATTACGTTATATTATAAGGTATTTTCAATGATACACTGCATATTACGTTATATTATAAGGTATTTTCAGTGATACACTGCATATTACGTTATATTAGAAGGTATTTTCAATGATACACTGCATATTACGTTATATTATAAGGTATTTTCAACGATACACTGCATATTACGTTATATTATAAGGTATTTTCAATGATACACTGCATATTACGTTATATTATAAGGTATTTTCAATGATACACTGCATATTACGTTATATTACATGGTATTTTCAATGATACACTGCATATTACGTTATATTATAAGGTATTTTCAATGATACACTGCATATTACGTTATATTATAAGGTATTTTCAATGATAAACTACGATATCTTAGAAGGTATTTTCAATGATACACTGCATATTACGTTATATCATAAGGTATTTTCAATGATACACTGCATATTACGTTATATTATATGGTATTTTCAATGATACACTGCATATTACGTTATATTATAAGGTATTTTCAATGATAAACTACGATATATTAGAAGGTATTTTCAATGATACACTGCATATTACGTTATATTATAAGGTATTTTCAGTGATACACTGCATATTACGTTATATTAGAAGGTATTTTCAATGATACACTGCATATTACGTTATATTATAAGGTATTTTCAATGATAAACTACGATATCTTAGAAGGTATTTTCAATGATACACTGCATATTACGTTATATTATAAGGTATTTTCAATGATACACTGCATATTACGTTATATTATAAGGTATTTTCAATGATACACTGCATATTACGTTATATTATAAGGTATTTTCAGTGATACACTGCATATTACGTTATATTAGAAGGTATTTTCAATGATACACTGCATATTACGTTATATTATAAGGTATTTTCAACGATACACTGCATATTACGTTATATTATAAGGTATTTTCAATGATACACTGCATATTACGTTATATTATAAGGTATTTTCAATGATACACTGCATATTACGTTATATTACATGGTATTTTCAATGATACACTGCATATTACGTTATATTATAAGGTATTTTCAATGATACACTGCATATTACGTTATATTATAAGGTATTTTCAATGATACACTGCATATTACGTTATATTATAAGGTATTTTCAATGATACACTGCATATTACGTTATACTATAAGGTATTTTCAATGATACACTGCATATTACGTTATATTATAAGGTATTTTCAATGTTACACTACAAATTACGTTATATTATAAGGTATTTTCAATGATACACTGCATATTACGTTATATTATAAGGTATTTTCAATGATACACTGCATATTACGTTATATTATAAGGTATTTTCAATGATACACTGCATATTACGTTATATTATAAGGTATTTTCAATGATAAACTACGATATATTAGAAGGTATTTTCAATGATACACTGCATATTACGTTATATTATAAGGTATTTTCAGTGATACACTGCATATTACGTTATATTAGAAGGTATTTTCAATGATACACTGCATATTACGTTATATTATAAGGTATTTTCAATGATACACTGCATATTACGTTATATTATAAGGTATTTTCAATGATACACTGCATATTACGTTATATTATAATGTATTTTCAATGTTACACTACAAATTACGTTATATTATAAGGTATTTTCAATGATACACTGCATATTACGTTATATTATAAGGTATTTTCAATGATACACTGCATATTACGTTATATTATAAGGTATTTTCAATGATACACTGCATATTACGTTATATTATAAGGTATTTTCAATGATAAACTACGATATATTAGAAGGTATTTTCAATGATACACTGCATATTACGTTATATTATAAGGTATTTTCAGTGATACACTGCATATTACGTTATATTAGAAGGTATTTTCAATGATACACTGCATATTACGTTATATTAAAAGGTATTTTCAATGATAAACTACGATATCTTAGAAGGTATTTTCAATGATACACTGCATATTACGTTATATTATAAGGTATTTTCAATGATACACTGCATATTACGTTATATTATAAGGTATTTTCAATGATACACTGCATATTACGTTATATTATAAGGTATTTTCAATGATACACTGCATATTACGTTATATTATAAGGTATTTTCAATGATAAACTACGATATATTAGAAGGTATTTTCAATGATAAACTACGATATATTAGAAGGTATTTTCAATGATACACTGCATATTACGTTATATTATAAGGTATTTTCAGTGATACACTGCATATTACGTTATATTAGAAGGTATTTTCAATGATACACTGCATATTACGTTATATTATAATGTATTTTCAATGATAAACTACGATATCTTAGAAGGTATTTTCAATGATACACTGCATATTACGTTATATTATAAGGTATTTTCAATGATACACTGCATATTACGTTATATTATAAGGTATTTTCAATAATACACTGCATATTACGTTATATTATAAGGTATTTTCAATGATAAACTGCATATTACGTTATATTATAAGGTATTTTCAATGATACACTGCATATTACGTTATATTATAAGGTATTTCAATGATACACTGCATATTACGTTATATTACATGGTATTTTCAATGATACACTGCATATTACGTTATATTATAAGGTATTTTCAATGATACACTGCATATTACGTTATATTATAAGGTATTTTCAATGATACACTGCATATTACGTTATATTATAAGGTATTTTCAATGATACACTGCATATTACGTTATATTAGAAGGTATTTTCAATGATACACTGCATATTACGTTATATTATAAGGTATTTTCAATGATACACTGCATATTACGTTATATTATAAGGTATTTTCAAAAATACACTACAAATTACGATATGTTATAATGTATTTTCAATGATACACTCCATATTACGTTATATCGTAAGGTATTTTCAATGATACACTGCATATTACGTTATATTATAAGGTATTTTCAATGATACACTGCATATTACGTTATATTATAAGGTATTTTCAATGATACACTGCATATTACGTTATATTATAAGGTATTTTCAATGATACACTGCATATTACGTTATATTATAAGGTATTTTCAATGTTACACTGCATATTACGTTATATTATAAGGTATTTTCAAAGATACACTACAAATTACGTTATATTATAAGGTATTTTCAATGATACACTGCATATTACGTTATATTATAAGGTATTTTCAATGATACACTGCATATTACGTTATATTATAAGGTATTTTCAATGATACACTGCATATTACGTTATATTATAAGGTATTTTCAATGATAAACTACGATATATTAGAAGGTATTTTCAATGATACACTGCATATTACGTTATATTCTAAGGTATTTTCAGTGATACACTGCATATTACGTTATATTAGAAGGTATTTTCAATGATACACTGCATATTACGTTATATTATAATGTATTTTCAATGATAAACTACGATATCTTAGAAGGTATTTTCAATGATACACTGCATATTACGTTATATTATAAGGTATTTTCAATGATACACTGCATATTACGTTATATTATAAGGTATTTTCAATGATACACTGCATATTACGTTATATTATAAGGTATTTTCAATGATACACTGCATATTACGTTATATTATAAGGTATTTTCAATGATACACTGCATATTACGTTATATTATAAGGTATTTTCAATGATAAACTACGATATATTAGAAGGTATTTTCAATGATAAACTACGATATATTAGAAGGTATTTTCAATGATACACTGCATATTACGTTATATTATAAGGTATTTTCAGTGATACACTGCATATTACGTTATATTAGAAGGTATTTTCAATGATACACTGCATATTACGTTATATTATAATGTATTTTCAATGATAAACTACGATATCTTAGAAGGTATTTTCAATGATACACTGCATATTACGTTATATTATAAGGTATTTTCAATGATACACTGCATATTACGTTATATTATAAGGTATTTTCAATAATACACTGCATATTACGTTATATTATAAGGTATTTTCAATGATAAACTGCATATTACGTTATATTTTAAGGTATTTTCAATGATACACTGCATATTATGTTATATTATAAGGTATTTTCAATGATACACTGCATATTACGTTATATTACATGGTATTTTCAATGATACACTGCATATTACGTTATATTATAAGGTATTTTCAATGATACACTGCATATTACGTTATATTATAAGGTATTTTCAATGATACACTGCATATTACGTTATATTATAAGGTATTTTCAATGATACACTGCATATTACGTTATATTAGAAGGTATTTTCAATGATACACTGCATATTACGTTATATTATAAGGTATTTTCAATGATACACTGCATATTACGTTATATTATAAGGTATTTTCAAAAATACACTACAAATTACGATATGTTATAATGTATTTTCAATGATACACTCCATATTACGTTATATCGTAAGGTATTTTCAATGATACACTGCATATTACGTTATATTATAAGGTATTTTCAATGATACACTGCATATTACGTTATATTATAAGGTATTTTCAATGATACACTGCATATTACGTTATATTATAAGGTATTTTCAATGATACACTGCATATTACGTTATATTATAAGGTATTTTCAATGTTACACTGCATATTACGTTATATTATAAGGTATTTTCAAAGATACACTACAAATTACGTTATATTATAAGGTATTTTCAATGATACACTGCATATTACGTTATATTATAAGGTATTTTCAATGATACACTGCATATTACGTTATATTATAAGGTATTTTCAATGATACACTGCATATTACGTTATATTATAAGGTATTTTCAATGATAAACTACGATATATTAGAAGGTATTTTCAATGATACACTGCATATTACGTTATATTCAAGGTATTTTCAATGATACACTGCATATTACGTTATATTAGAAGGTATTTTCAATGATACACTGCATATTACGTTATATTATAATGTATTTTCAATGATAAACTACGATATCTTAGAAGGTATTTTCAATGATACACTGCATATTACGTTATATTATAAGGTATTTTCAATGATACACTGCATATTACGTTATATTATAAGGTATTTTCAATAATACACTGCATATTACGTTATATTATAAGGTATTTTCAATGATAAACTGCATATTACGTTATATTTTAAGGTATTTTCAATGATACACTGCATATTATGTTATATTATAAGGTATTTTCAATGATACACTGCATATTACGTTATATTACATGGTATTTTCAATGATACACTGCATATTACGTTATATTATAAGGTATTTTCAATGATACACTGCATATTACGTTATATTATAAGGTATTTTCAATGATACACTGCATATTACGTTATATTATAAGGTATTTTCAATGATACACTGCATATTACGTTATATTAGAAGGTATTTTCAATGATAAACTACGATATATTAGAAGGTATTTTCAATGATAGACTGCATATTACGTTATATTATAAGGTATTTTCAGTGATACACTGCATATTACGTTATATTATAAGGTATTTTCAATGATACACTGCATATTACGTTATATTATAAGGTATTTTCAATGATAAACTACGATATCTTAGAAGGTATTTTCAATGATACACTGCATATTACGATATGTTATAATGTATTTTCAATGATACACTGCATATTACGTCATATTACATGGTATTTTCAATGATACACTGCATATTACGTTATATTATAAGGTATTTTCAATGATAGACTGCATATTACGTTATATTACATGGTATTTTCAATGATACACTGCATATTACGTTATATTATAAGGTATTTTCAGTGATACACTGCATATTACGTTATATTAGAAGGTATTTTCAATGATACACTGCATATTACGTTATATTATAAGGTATTTTCAATGATAAACTACGATATCTTAGAAGGTATTTTCAATGATACACTGCATATTACGATATGTTATAATGTATTTTCAATGATACACTGCATATTACGTTATATTACATGGTATTTTCAATGATACACTGCATATTACGTTATATTATAAGGTATTTTCAATGATAGACTGCATATTACGTTATATTACATGGTATTTTCAATGATACACTGCATATTACGTTATATTATAAGGTATTTTCAATGATACACTGCATATTACGTTATATTATAAGGTATTTTCAATGATACACTGCATATTACGTTATATTATAAGGTATTTTCAATGATACACTGCATATTACGTTATATTATAAGGTATTTTCAGTGATACACTGCATATTACGTTATATTATAAGGTATTTTCAATGATACACTGCATATTACGTTATATTATAAGGTATTTTCAATGATACACTGCATATTACGTTATATTATAAGGTATTTTCAATGATAAACTACGATATGTTATAATGTATTTTCAATGATACACTCCATATTACGTTATATCGTAAGGTATTTTCAATGATACACTGCATATTACGTTATATTATAAGGTATTTTCAATGATACACTGCATATTACGTTATATTATAAGGTATTTTCAATGATACACTGCATATTACGTTATATTATAAGGTATTTTCAATGATACACTGCATATTACGTTATATTATAAGGTATTTTCAATGATACACTGCATATTACGTTATATTATAAGGTATTTTCAATGATACACTGCATATTACGTTATATTATAAGGTATTTTCAGTGATACACTGCATATTACGTTATATTATAAGGTATTTTCAATGATACACTGCATATTACGTTATATTATAAGGTATTTTCAATGATACACTGCATATTACGTTATATTATAAGGTATTTTCAATGATAAACTACGATATGTTATAATGTATTTTCAATGATACACTCCATATTACGTTATATCGTAAGGTATTTTCAATGATACACTGCATATTACGTTATATTATAAGGTATTTTCAATGATACACTGCATATTACGTTATATTATAAGGTATTTTCAATGATACACTGCATATTACGTTATATTATAAGGTATTTTCAATGATACACTGCATATTACGTTATATTATAAGGTATTTTCAATGATACACTGCATATTACGTTATATTATAAGGTATTTTCAATGATACACTGCATATTACGTTATATTATAAGGTATTTTCAATGATAAACTACGATATATTAGAAGGTATTTTCAATGATAAACTACGATATATTAGAAGGTATTTTCAATGATACACTGCATATTACGTTATATTATAAGGTATTTTCAGTGATACACTGCATATTACGTTATATTAGAAGGTATTTTCAATGATACACTGCATATTACGTTATATTATAATGTATTTTCAATGATAAACTACGATATCTTAGAAGGTATTTTCAATGATACACTGCATATTACGTTATATTATAAGGTATTTTCAATGATACACTGCATATTACGTTATATTATAAGGTATTTTCAATAATACACTGCATATTACGTTATATTATAAGGTATTTTCAATGATAAACTGCATATTACGTTATATTTTAAGGTATTTTCAATGATACACTGCATATTATGTTATATTATAAGGTATTTTCAATGATACACTGCATATTACGTTATATTACATGGTATTTTCAATGATACACTGCATATTACGTTATATTATAAGGTATTTTCAATGATACACTGCATATTACGTTATATTATAAGGTATTTTCAATGATACACTGCATATTACGTTATATTATAAGGTATTTTCAATGATACACTGCATATTACGTTATATTAGAAGGTATTTTCAATGATACACTGCATATTACGTTATATTATAAGGTATTTTCAATGATACACTGCATATTACGTTATATTATAAGGTATTTTCAAAAATACACTACAAATTACGTTATATTATAAGGTATTTTCAATGATACACTCCATATTACGTTATATCGTAAGGTATTTTCAATGATACACTGCATATTACGTTATATTATAAGGTATTTTCAATGATACACTGCATATTACGTTATATTATAAGGTATTTTCAATGATACACTGCATATTACGTTATATTATAAGGTATTTTCAATGATACACTGCATATTACGTTATATTATAAGGTATTTTCAATGTTACACTGCATATTACGTTATATTATAAGGTATTTTCAAAGATACACTACAAATTACGTTATATTATAAGGTATTTTCAATGATACACTGCATATTACGTTATATTATAAGGTATTTTCAATGATACACTGCATATTACGTTATATTATAAGGTATTTTCAATGATACACTGCATATTACGTTATATTATAAGGTATTTTCAATGATAAACTACGATATATTAGAAGGTATTTTCAATGATACACTGCATATTACGTTATATTCTAAGGTATTTTCAGTGATACACTGCATATTACGTTATATTAGAAGGTATTTTCAATGATACACTGCATATTACGTTATATTATAATGTATTTTCAATGATAAACTACGATATCTTAGAAGGTATTTTCAATGATACACTGCATATTACGTTATATTATAAGGTATTTTCAATGATACACTGCATATTACGTTATATTATAAGGTATTTTCAATAATACACTGCATATTACGTTATATTATAAGGTATTTTCAATGATAAACTGCATATTACGTTATATTTTAAGGTATTTTCAATGATACACTGCATATTACGTTATATTACATGGTATTTTCAATGATACACTGCATATTACGTTATATTATAAGGTATTTTCAATGATACACTGCATATTACGTTATATTATAAGGTATTTTCAATGATACACTGCATATTACGTTATATTATAAGGTATTTTCAATGATACACTGCATATTACGTTATATTAGAAGGTATTTTCAATGATAAACTACGATATATTAGAAGGTATTTTCAATGATAGACTGCATATTACGTTATATTATAAGGTATTTTCAGTGATACACTGCATATTACGTTATATTATAAGGTATTTTCAATGATACACTGCATATTACGTTATATTATAAGGTATTTTCAATGATAAACTACGATATCTTAGAAGGTATTTTCAATGATACACTGCATATTACGATATGTTATAATGTATTTTCAATGATACACTGCATATTACGTTATATTACATGGTATTTTCAATGATACACTGCATATTACGTTATATTATAAGGTATTTTCAATGATAGACTGCATATTACGTTATATTACATGGTATTTTCAATGATACACTGCATATTACGTTATATTATAAGGTATTTTCAATGATACACTGCATATGACGTTATATTATAAGGTATTTTCAATGATAAACTACGATATCTTAGAAGGTATTTTCAATGATACACTGCATATTACGTTATATTATAAGGTATTTTCAGTGATACACTGCATATTACGTTATATTAGAAGGTATTTTCAATGATACACTGCATATTACGTTATATTATAAGGTATTTTCAATGATAAACTACGATATCTTAGAAGGTATTTTCAATGATACACTGCATATTACGATATGTTATAATGTATTTTCAATGATACACTGCATATTACGTTATATTACATGGTATTTTCAATGATACACTGCATATTACGTTATATTATAAGGTATTTTCAATGATAGACTGCATATTACGTTATATTACATGGTATTTTCAATGATACACTGCATATTACGTTATATTATAAGGTATTTTCAATGATACACTGCATATTACGTTATATTATAAGGTATTTTCAGTGATACACTGCATATTACGTTATATTAGAAGGTATTTTCAATGATACACTGCATATTACGTTATATTATAAGGTATTTTCAATGATAAACTACGATATCTTAGAAGGTATTTTCAATGATACACTGCATATTACGTTATATTATAAGGTATTTTCAATGATACACTGCATATTACGTTATATTATAAGGTATTTTCAATGATACACTGCATATTACGTTATATTATAAGGTATTTTCAGTGATACACTGCATATTACGTTATATTAGAAGGTATTTTCAATGATACACTGCATATTACGTTATATTATAAGGTATTTTCAATGATACACTGCATATTACGTTATATTATAAGGTATTTTCAGTGATACACTGCATATTACGTTATATTAGAAGGTATTTTCAATGATACACTGCATATTACGTTATATTATAAGGTATTTTCAACGATACACTGCATATTACGTTATATTATAAGGTATTTTCAATGATACACTGCATATTACGTTATATTATAAGGTATTTTCAATGATACACTGCATATTACGTTATATTACATGGTATTTTCAATGATACACTGCATATTACGTTATATTATAAGGTATTTTCAATGATACACTGCATATTACGTTATATTATAAGGTATTTTCAATGATACACTGCATATTACGTTATATTATAAGGTATTTTCAATGATACACTGCATATTACGTTATACTATAAGGTATTTTCAATGATACACTGCATATTACGTTATATTATAAGGTATTTTCAATGTTACACTACAAATTACGTTATATTATAAGGTATTTTCAATGATACACTGCATATTACGTTATATTATAAGGTATTTTCAATGATACACTGCATATTACGTTATATTATAAGGTATTTTCAATGATACACTGCATATTACGTTATATTATAAGGTATTTTCAATGATAAACTACGATATATTAGAAGGTATTTTCAATGATACACTGCATATTACGTTATATTATAAGGTATTTTCAGTGATACACTGCATATTACGTTATATTAGAAGGTATTTTCAATGATACACTGCATATTACGTTATATTATAAGGTATTTTCAATGATAAACTACGATATCTTAGAAGGTATTTTCAATGATACACTGCATATTACGTTATATTATAAGGTATTTTCAGTGATACACTGCATATTACGTTATATTAGAAGGTATTTTCAATGATAAACTACGATATATTAGAAGGTATTTTCAATGATACACTGCATATTACGTTATATTATAAGGTATTTTCAGTGATACACTGCATATTACGTTATATTAGAAGGTATTTTCAATGATACACTGCATATTACGTTATATTATAAGGTATTTTCAATGATAAACTACGATATCTTAGAAGGTATTTTCAATGATACACTGCATATTACGTTATATCATAAGGTATTTTCAATGATACACTGCATATTACGTTATATTATTAGGTATTTTCAATGATACACTGCATATTACGTTATATTATAAGGTATTTTCAATGATAAACTACGATATATTAGAAGGTATTTTCAATGATACACTGCATATTACGTTATATTATAAGGTATTTTCAGTGATACACTGCATATTACGTTATATTAGAAGGTATTTTCAATGATACACTGCATATTACGTTATATTATAAGGTATTTTCAATGATAAACTACGATATCTTAGAAGGTATTTTCAATGATACACTGCATATTACGTTATATTATAAGGTATTTTCAATGATACACTGCATATTACGTTATATTATAAGGTATTTTCAATGATACACTGCATATTACGTTATATTATAAGGTATTTTCAGTGATACACTGCATATTACGTTATATTAGAAGGTATTTTCAATGATACACTGCATATTACGTTATATTATAAGGTATTTTCAACGATACACTGCATATTACGTTATATTATAAGGTATTTTCAATGATACACTGCATATTACGTTATATTATAAGGTATTTTCAATGATACACTGCATATTACGTTATATTACATGGTATTTTCAAT
Source organism: Lasioglossum lativentre (assembly GCA_916610255.1). Classification (NCBI taxonomy): domain Eukaryota; kingdom Metazoa; phylum Arthropoda; class Insecta; order Hymenoptera; family Halictidae; genus Lasioglossum; species Lasioglossum lativentre. The sequence goes on from CAKAJI010000413.1 coordinate 32,177, forward strand.
GATACACTGCATATTACGTTATATTATAAGGTATTTTCAATGATACACTGCATATTACGTTATATTATAAGGTATTTTCAATGATACACTGCATATTACGTTATATTATAAGGTATTTTCAATGATACACTGCATATTACGTTATACTATAAGGTATTTTCAATGATACACTGCATATTACGTTATATTATAAGGTATTTTCAATGTTACACTACAAATTACGTTATATTATAAGGTATTTTCAATGATACACTGCATATTACGTTATATTATAAGGTATTTTCAATGATACACTGCATATTACGTTATATTATAAGGTATTTTCAATGATACACTGCATATTACGTTATATTATAAGGTATTTTCAATGATAAACTACGATATATTAGAAGGTATTTTCAATGATACACTGCATATTACGTTATATTATAAGGTATTTTCAGTGATACACTGCATATTACGTTATATTAGAAGGTATTTTCAATGATACACTGCATATTACGTTATATTATAAGGTATTTTCAATGATAAACTACGATATCTTAGAAGGTATTTTCAATGATACACTGCATATTACTTATATTATAAGGTATTTTCAATGATACACTGCATATTACGTTATACTATAAGGTATTTTCAATGATACACTGCATATTACGTTATATTATAATGTATTTTCAATGTTACACTACAAATTACGTTATATTATAAGGTATTTTCAATGATACACTGCATTTTACGTTATATTATAAGGTATTTTCAATGATACACTGCATATTACGTTATATTATAAGGTATTTTCAATGATACACTGCATATTACGTTATATTATAAGGTATTTTCAATGATAAACTACGATATATTAGAAGGTATTTTCAATGATACACTGCATATTACGTTATATTATAAGGTATTTTCAGTGATACACTGCATATTACGTTATATTAGAAGGTATTTTCAATGATACACTGCATATTACGTTATATTATAAGGTATTTTCAATGTTACACTACAAATTACGTTATATTATAAGGTATTTTCAATGATACACTGCATATTACGTTATATTATAAGGTATTTTCAATGATACACTGCATATTACGTTATATTATAAGGTATTTTCAATGATACACTGCATATTACGTTATATTATAAGGTATTTTCAATGATAAACTACGATATATTAGAAGGTATTTTCAATGATACACTGCATATTACGTTATATCATAAGGTATTTTCAATGATACACTGCATATTACGTTATATTATAAGGTATTTTCAATGATACACTGCATATTACGTTATATTATAAGGTATTTTCAATGATAAACTACGATATATTAGAAGGTATTTTCAATGATACACTGCATATTACGTTATATTATAAGGTATTTTCAGTGATACACTGCATATTACGTTATATTATAAGGTATTTTCAATGATACACTGCATATTACGTTATATTATAAGGTATTTTCAATGATAAACTACGATATCTTAGAAGGTATTTTCAATGATACACTGCATATTACGTTATATTATAAGGTATTTTCAATGATACACTGCATATTACGTTATATTATAAGGTATTTTCAATGATACACTGCATATTACGTTATATTATAAGGTATTTTCAGTGATACACTGCATATTACGTTATATTAGAAGGTATTTTCAATGATACACTGCATATTACGTTATATTATAGGGTATTTTCAACGATACACTGCATATTACGTTATATTATAAGGTATTTTCAATGATACACTGCATATTACGTTATATTATAAGGTATTTTCAATGATACACTGCATATTACGTTATATTACATGGTATTTTCAATGATACACTGCATATTACGTTATATTATAAGGTATTTTCAATGATACACTGCATATTACGTTATATTATAAGGTATTTTCAATGATACACTGCATATTACGTTATATTATAAGGTATTTTCAATGATACACTGCATATTACGTTATACTATAAGGTATTTTCAATGATACACTGCATATTACGTTATATTATAAGGTATTTTCAATGTTACACTACAAATTACGTTATATTATAAGGTATTTTCAATGATACACTGCATATTACGTTATATTATAAGGTATTTTCAATGATAAACTACGATATATTAGAAGGTATTTTCAATGATACACTGCATATTACGTTATATTATAAGGTATTTTCAGTGATACACTGCATATTACGTTATATTAGAAGGTATTTTCAATGATACACTGCATATTACGTTATATTATAAGGTATTTTCAATGATAAACTACGATATCTTAGAAGGTATTTTCAATGATACACTGCATATTACTTATATTATAAGGTATTTTCAATGATACACTGCATATTACGTTATACTATAAGGTATTTTCAATGATACACTGCATATTACGTTATATTATAATGTATTTTCAATGTTACACTACAAATTACGTTATATTATAAGGTATTTTCAATGATACACTGCATTTTACGTTATATTATAAGGTATTTTCAATGATACACTGCATATTACGTTATATTATAAGGTATTTTCAATGATACACTGCATATTACGTTATATTATAAGGTATTTTCAATGATAAACTACGATATATTAGAAGGTATTTTCAATGATACACTGCATATTACGTTATATTATAAGGTATTTTCAGTGATACACTGCATATTACGTTATATTAGAAGGTATTTTCAATGATACACTGCATATTACGTTATATTATAAGGTATTTTCAATGATACACTACAAATTACGTTATATTATAAGGTATTTTCAATGATACACTGCATATTACGTTATATTATAAGGTATTTTCAATGATACACTGCATATTACGTTATATTATAAGGTATTTTCAATGATACACTGCATAGTACGTTATATTATAAGGTATTTTCAATGATAAACTACGATATATTAGAAGGTATTTTCAATGATACACTGCATATTACGTTATATCATAAGGTATTTTCAATGATACACTGCATATTACGTTATATTATAAGGTATTTTCAATGATACACTGCATATTACGTTATATTATAAGGTATTTTCAATGATAAACTACGATATATTAGAAGGTATTTTCAATGATACACTGCATATTACGTTATATTATAAGGTATTTTCAGTGATACACTGCATATTACGTTATATTAGAAGGTATTTTCAATGATACACTGCATATTACGTTATATTATAAGGTATTTTCAATGATAAACTACGATATCTTAGAAGGTATTTTCAATGATACACTGCATATTACGTTATATTATAAGGTATTTTCAATGATACACTGCATATTACGTTATATTATAAGGTATTTTCAATGATACACTGCATATTACGTTATATTATAAGGTATTTTCAGTGATACACTGCATATTACGTTATATTAGAAGGTATTTTCAATGATACACTGCATATTACGTTATATTATAGGGTATTTTCAACGATACACTGCATATTACGTTATATTATAAGGTATTTTCAATGATACACTGCATATTACGTTATATTATAAGGTATTTTCAATGATACACTGCATATTACGTTATATTACATGGTATTTTCAATGATACACTGCATATTACGTTATATTATAAGGTATTTTCAATGATACACTGCATATTACGTTATATTATAAGGTATTTTCAATGATACACTGCATATTACGTTATATTATAAGGTATTTTCAATGATACACTGCATATTACGTTATACTATAAGGTATTTTCAATGATACACTGCATATTACGTTATATTATAAGGTATTTTCAATGTTACACTACAAATTACGTTATATTATAAGGTATTTTCAATGATACACTGCATATTACGTTATATTATAAGGTATTTTCAATGATACACTGCATATTACGTTATATTATAAGGTATTTTCAATGATACACTGCATATTACGTTATATTATAAGGTATTTTCAATGATAAACTACGATATATTAGAAGGTATTTTCAATGATACACTGCATATTACGTTATATTATAAGGTATTTTCAGTGATACACTGCATATTACGTTATATTAGAAGGTATTTTCAATGATACACTGCATATTACGTTATATTATAAGGTATTTTCAATGATAAACTACGATATCTTAGAAGGTATTTTCAATGATACACTGCATATTACGTTATATTATAAGGTATTTTCAATGATACACTGCATATTACGTTATACTATAAGGTATTTTCAATGATACACTGCATATTACGTTATATTATAATGTATTTTCAATGTTACACTACAAATTACGTTATATTATAAGGTATTTTCAATGATACACTGCATATTACGTTATATTATAAGGTATTTTCAATGATACACTGCATATTACGTTATATTATAAGGTATTTTCAATGATACACTGCATATTACGTTATATTATAAGGTATTTTCAATGATAAACTACGATATATTAGAAGGTATTTTCAATGATACACTGCATATTACGTTATATTATAAGGTATTTTCAGTGATACACTGCATATTACGTTATATTAGAAGGTATTTTCAATGATACACTGCATATTACGTTATATTATAAGGTATTTTCAATGTTACACTACAAATTACGTTATATTATAAGGTATTTTCAATGATACACTGCATATTACGTTATATTATAAGGTATTTTCAATGATACACTGCATATTACGTTATATTATAAGGTATTTTCAATGATACACTGCATATTACGTTATATTATAAGGTATTTTCAATGATAAACTACGATATATTAGAAGGTATTTTCAATGATACACTGCATATTACGTTATATTATAAGGTATTTTCAGTGATACACTGCATATTACGTTATATTAGAAGGTATTTTCAATGATACACTGCATATTACGTTATATTATAAGGTATTTTCAATGATAAACTACGATATCTTAGAAGGTATTTTCAATGATACACTGCATATTACGTTATATTATAAGGTATTTTCAATGATACACTGCATATTACGTTATACTATAAGGTATTTTCAATGATACACTGCATATTACGTTATATTATAATGTATTTTCAATGTTACACTACAAATTACGTTATATTATAAGGTATTTTCAATGATACACTGCATATTACGTTATATTATAAGGTATTTTCAATGATACACTGCATATTACGTTATATTATAAGGTATTTTCAATGATACACTGCATATTACGTTATATTATAAGGTATTTTCAATGATAAACTACGATATATTAGAAGGTATTTTCAATGATACACTGCATATTACGTTATATTATAAGGTATTTTCAATGATAAACTACGATATATTAGAAGGTATTTTCAATGATACACTGCATATTACGTTATATTATAAGGTATTTTCAGTGATACACTGCATATTACGTTATATTAGAAGGTATTTTCAATGATACACTGCATATTACGTTATATTATAAGGTATTTTCAATGATAAACTACGATATCTTAGAAGGTATTTTCAATGATACACTGCATATTACGTTATATTATAAGGTATTTTCAATGATACACTGCATATTACGTTATACTATAAGGTATTTTCAATGATACACTGCATATTACGTTATATTATAATGTATTTTCAATGTTACACTACAAATTACGTTATATTATAAGGTATTTTCAATGATACACTGCATATTACGTTATATTATAAGGTATTTTCAATGATACACTGCATATTACGTTATATTATAAGGTATTTTCAATGATACACTGCATATTACGTTATATTATAAGGTATTTTCAATGATAAACTACGATATATTAGAAGGTATTTTCAATGATACACTGCATATTACGTTATATTATAAGGTATTTTCAGTGATACACTGCATATTACGTTATATTAGAAGGTATTTTCAATGATACACTGCATATTACGTTATATTATAAGGTATTTTCAATGATAAACTACGATATCTTAGAAGGTATTTTCAATGATACACTGCATATTACGTTATATTATAAGGTATTTTCAATGATACACTGCATATTACGTTATATTATAAGGTATTTTCAATGATACACTGCATATTACGTTATATTATAAGGTATTTTCAATGATAAACTACGATATATTAGAAGGTATTTTCAATGATAAACTACGATATATTAGAAGGTATTTTCAATGATACACTGCATATTACGTTATATTATAAGGTATTTTCAGTGATACACTGCATATTACGTTATATTAGAAGGTATTTTCAATGATACACTGCATATTACGTTATATTATAATGTATTTTCAATGATAAACTACGATATCTTAGAAGGTATTTTCAATGATACACTGCATATTACGTTATATTATAAGGTATTTTCAATGATACACTGCATATTACGTTATATTATAAGGTATTTTCAATAATACACTGCATATTACGTTATATTATAAGGTATTTTCAATGATAAACTGCATATTACGTTATATTTTAAGGTATTTTCAATGATACACTGCATATTATGTTATATTATAAGGTATTTTCAATGATACACTGCATATTACGTTATATTACATGGTATTTTCAATGATACACTGCATATTACGTTATATTATAAGGTATTTTCAATGATACACTGCATATTACGTTATATTATAAGGTATTTTCAATGATACACTGCATATTACGTTATATTATAAGGTATTTTCAATGATACACTGCATATTACGTTATATTAGAAGGTATTTTCAATGATACACTGCATATTACGTTATATTATAAGATATTTTCAATGATACACTGCATATTACGTTATATTATAAGGTATTTTCAAAAATACACTACAAATTACGATATGTTATAATGTATTTTCAATGATACACTCCATATTACGTTATATCGTAAGGTATTTTCAATGATACACTGCATATTACGTTATATTATAAGGTATTTTCAATGATACACTGCATATTACGTTATATTATAAGGTATTTTCAATGATACACTGCATATTACGTTATATTATAAGGTATTTTCAATGATACACTGCATATTACGTTATATTATAAGGTATTTTCAATGTTACACTGCATATTACGTTATATTATAAGGTATTTTCAAAGATACACTACAAATTACGTTATATTATAAGGTATTTTCAATGATACACTGCATATTACGTTATATTATAAGGTATTTTCAATGATACACTGCATATTACGTTATATTATAAGGTATTTTCAATGATACACTGCATATTACGTTATATTATAAGGTATTTTCAATGATAAACTACGATATATTAGAAGGTATTTTCAATGATACACTGCATATTACGTTATATTCTAAGGTATTTTCAGTGATACACTGCATATTACGTTATATTATAAGGTATTTTCAATGATACACTGCATATTACGTTATATTATAATGTATTTTCAATGATAAACTACGATATCTTAGAAGGTATTTTCAATGATACACTGCATATTACGTTATATTATAAGGTATTTTCAATGATACACTGCATATTACGTTATATTATAAGGTATTTTCAATAATACACTGCATATTACGTTATATTATAAGGTATTTTCAATGATAAACTGCATATTACGTTATATTTTAAGGTATTTTCAATGATACACTGCATATTATGTTATATTATAAGGTATTTTCAATGATACACTGCATATTACGTTATATTACATGGTATTTTCAATGATACACTGCATATTACGTTATATTATAAGGTATTTTCAATGATACACTGCATATTACGTTATATTATAAGGTATTTTCAATGATACACTGCATATTACGTTATATTATAAGGTATTTTCAATGATACACTGCATATTACGATATATTAGAAGGTATTTTCAATGATAAACTACGATATATTAGAAGGTATTTTCAATGATAGACTGCATATTACGTTATATTATAAGGTATTTTCAGTGATACACTGCATATTACGTTATATTAGAAGGTATTTTCAATGATACACTGCATATTACGTTATATTATAAGGTATTTTCAATGATAAACTACGATATCTTAGAAGGTATTTTCAATGATACACTGCATATTACGATATGTTATAATGTATTTTCAATGATACACTGCATATTACGTTATATTACATGGTATTTTCAATGATACACTGCATATTACGTTATATTATAAGGTATTTTCAATGATAGACTGCATATTACGTTATATTACATGGTATTTTCAATGATACACTGCATATTACGTTATATTATAAGGTATTTTCAATGATACACTGCATATTACGTTATATTATAAGGTATTTTCAATGATACACTGCATATTACGTTATATTATAAGGTATTTTCAATGATACACTGCATATTACGTTATATTATAAGGTATTTTCAGTGATACACTGCATATTACGTTATATTAGAAGGTATTTTCAATGATACACTGCATATTACGTTATATTATAAGGTATTTTCAATGATAAACTACGATATCTTAGAAGGTATTTTCAATGATACACTGCATATTACGTTATATTATAAGGTATTTTCAATGATACACTGCATATTACGTTATATTAGAAGGTATTTTCAATGATAAACTACGATATATTAGAAGGTATTTTCAATGATAGACTGCATATTACGTTATATTATAAGGTATTTTCAGTGATACACTGCATATTACGTTATATTAGAAGGTATTTTCAATGATACACTGCATATTACGTTATATTATAAGGTATTTTCAATGATAAACTACGATATCTTAGAAGGTATTTTCAATGATACACTGCATATTACGATATGTTATAATGTATTTTCAATGATACACTGCATATTACGTTATATTACATGGTATTTTCAATGATACACTGCATATTACGTTATATTATAAGGTATTTTCAATGATAGACTGCATATTACGTTATATTACATGGTATTTTCAATGATACACTGCATATTACGTTATATTATAAGGTATTTTCAATGATACACTGCATATTACGTTATATTATAAGGTATTTTCAATGATACACTGCATATTACGTTATATTATAAGGTATTTTCAATGATACACTGCATATTACGTTATATTATAAGGTATTTTCAGTGATACACTGCATATTACGTTATATTAGAAGGTATTTTCAATGATACACTGCATATTACGTTATATTATAAGGTATTTTCAACGATACACTGCATATTACGTTATATTATAAGGTATTTTCAAAGATACATTGCATATTACGTTATATTATAAGGTATTTTCAATGATACACTGCATATTACGTTATATTACATGGTATTTTCAATGATACACTGCATATTACGTTATATTATAAGGTATTTTCAATGATACACTGCATATTACGTTATATTATAAGGTATTTTCAATGATACACTGCATATTACGTTATATTATAAGGTATTTTCAATGATACACTGCATATTACGTTATACTATAAGGTATTTTCAATGATACACTGCATATTACGTTATATTATAAGGTATTTTCAATGTTACACTGCATATTACGTTATATTATAAGGTATTTTCAAAGATACACTACAAATTACGTTATATTATAAGGTATTTTCAATGATACACTGCATATTACGTTATATTATAAGGTATTTTCAATGATACACTGCATATTACGTTATATTATAAGGTATTTTCAATGATACACTGCATATTACGTTATATTATAAGGTATTTTCAATGATAAACTACGATATATTAGAAGGTATTTTCAATGATACACTGCATATTACGTTATATTATAAGGTATTTTCAGTGATACACTGCATATTACGTTATATTAGAAGGTATTTTCAATGATACACTGCATATTACGTTATATTATAAGGTATTTTCAATGATAAACTACGATATCTTAGAAGGTATTTTCAATGATACACTGCATATTACGTTATATTATAAGGTATTTTCAATGATACACTGCATATTACGTTATATTATAAGGTATTTTCAATGATACACTGCATATTACGTTATATTATAAGGTATTTTCAATGATAAACTACGATATATTAGAAGGTATTTTCAATGATAAACTACGATATATTAGAAGGTATTTTCAATGATACACTGCATATTACGTTATATTATAAGGTATTTTCAGTGATACACTGCATATTACGTTATATTAGAAGGTATTTTCAATGATACACTGCATATTACGTTATATTATAATGTATTTTCAATGATAAACTACGATATCTTAGAAGGTATTTTCAATGATACACTGCATATTACGTTATATTATAAGGTATTTTCAATGATACACTGCATATTACGTTATATTATAAGGTATTTTCAATAATACACTGCATATTACGTTATATTATAAGGTATTTTCAATGATAAACTGCATATTACGTTATATTTTAAGGTATTTTCAATGATACACTGCATATTATGTTATATTATAAGGTATTTTCAATGATACACTGCATATTACGTTATATTACATGGTATTTTCAATGATACACTGCATATTACGTTATATTATAAGGTATTTTCAATGATACACTGCATATTACGTTATATTATAAGGTATTTTCAATGATACACTGCATATTACGTTATATTATAAGGTATTTTCAATGATACACTGCATATTACGTTATATTAGAAGGTATTTTCAATGATACACTGCATATTACGTTATATTATAAGGTATTTTCAATGATACACTATATTACGTTATATTATAAGGTATTTTGAAAAATACACTACAAATTACGATATATTATAATGTATTTTCAATGATACACTCCATATTACGTTATATCGTAAGGTATTTTCAATGATACACTGCATATTACGTTATATTATAAGGTATTTTCAATGATACACTGCATATTACGTTATATTATAAGGTATTTTCAATGATACACTGCATATTACGTTATATTATAAGGTATTTTCAATGATACACTGCATATTACGTTATATTATAAGGTATTTTCAATGTTACACTGCATATTACGTTATATTATAAGGTATTTTCAAAGATACACTACAAATTACGTTATATTATAAGGTATTTTCAATGATACACTGCATATTACGTTATATTATAAGGTATTTTCAATGATACACTGCATATTACGTTATATTATAAGGTATTTTCAATGATACACTGCATATTACGTTATATTATAAGGTATTTTCAATGATAAACTACGATATATTAGAAGGTATTTTCAATGATACACTGCATATTACGTTATATTATAAGGTATTTTCAGTGATACACTGCATATTACGTTATATTAGAAGGTATTTTCAATGATACACTGCATATTACGTTATATTATAATGTATTTTCAATGATAAACTACGATATCTTAGAAGGTATTTTCAATGATACACTGCATATTACGTTATATTATAAGGTATTTTCAATGATACACTGCATATTACGTTATATTATAAGGTATTTTCAATAATACACTGCATATTACGTTATATTATAAGGTATTTTCAATGATAAACTGCATATTACGTTATATTTTAAGGTATTTTCAATGATACACTGCATATTATGTTATATTATAAGGTATTTTCAATGATACACTGCATATTACGTTATATTACATGGTATTTTCAATGATACACTGCATATTACGTTATATTATAAGGTATTTTCAATGATACACTGCATATTACGTTATATTATAAGGTATTTTCAGTGATACACTGCATATTACGTTATATTAGAAGGTATTTTCAATGATACACTGCATATTACGTTATATTATAAGGTATTTTCAATGATAAACTACGATATCTTAGAAGGTATTTTCAATGATACACTGCATATTACGATATGTTATAATGTATTTTCAATGATACACTGCATATTACGTTATATTACATGGTATTTTCAATGATACACTGCATATTACGTTATATTATAAGGTATTTTCAATGATAGACTGCATATTACGTTATATTACATGGTATTTTCAATGATACACTGCATATTACGTTATATTATAAGGTATTTTCAATGATACACTGCATATTACGTTATATTATAAGGTATTTTCAATGATACACTGCATATTACGTTATATTATAAGGTATTTTCAATACTACACTGTATATTACGTTATATTACATGGTATTTTCAATGATACACTGCATATTACGTTATATTTTAAGGTATTTTCAAAGATACACTACAAATTACGTTATATTACATGGTATTTTCAATGATACACTGCATATTACGTTATATTATAAGGTATTTTCAATGATACACTGCATATTACGTTATATTATAAGGTATTTTCAATGATACACTGCATATTACGTTATATTATAAGGTATTTTCAATAATACACTGTATATTACGTTATATTACATGGTATTTTCAATGATACACTGCATATTACGTTATATTTTAAGGTATTTTCAATGATACACTGCATATTACGTTATATTATATGGTATTTTCAATGATAAACTACGATATATTAGAAGGTATTTTCAATGATACACTGCATACTACGATATATGGTAAGGTATTTTCAATGATACACTGCATATTACGTTATATTATAAGGTATTTTCAATGATAAACTACGATATATTATAAGGTATTTTCAATGATACACTGCATACTACGATATATCGTAAGGTATTTTCAATGATACACTGCATATTACGTTATATTATAAGGTATTTTCAATGATACACTGCATATTACGTTATATTATAAGGTATTTTCAATGATACACTGCATATTACGTTATAGCGTAAGGTATTTTCAATGATACATTGCATATTACGTTATAGCGTAAGGTATTTTCAATGATACACTGCATATTACGTTATATTATAAGGTATTTTCAATGATACACTGCATATTACGTTATATTATAAGGTATTTTCAATGATACACTGCATATTACGTTATATTATAAGGTATTTTCAATGATACACTGCATATTACGTTATATTATAAGGTATTTTCAATGATACACTGCATATTACGTTATATTATAAGGTATTTTCAATGTTACACTGCATATTACGTTATATTATAAGGTATTTTCAAAGATACACTACAAATTACGTTATATTATAAGGTATTTTCAATGATACACTGCATATTACGTTATATTATAAGGTATTTTCAATGTTACACTGCATATTACGTTATATTATAAGGTATTTTCAATGATACACTGCATATTACGTTATATTATAAGGTATTTTCAATGATACACTGCATATTACGTTATATTATAAGGTATTTTCAATGATAAACTACGATATATTAGAAGGTATTTTCAATGATTCACTGCATATTACGTTATATTATAAGGTATTTTCAATGATAAACTACGATATATTAGAAGGTATTTTCAATGATACACTGCATACTACGATATATCGTAAGGTATTTTCAATGATACACTGCATATTACGTTATATTATAAGGTATTTTCAATGATACACTGCATATTACGTTATATTATAAGGTATTTTCAATGATACACTGCATATTACGTTATAGCGTAAGGTATTTTCAATGATACACTGCATATTACGTTATATTATAAGGTATTTTCAATGATACACTGCATATTACGTTATATTATAAGGTATTTTCAATGATACACTGCATATTACGTTATATTATAAGGTATTTTCAATGATAAACTACGATATATTAGAAGGTATTTTCAATGATACACTGCATACTACGATATATGGTAAGGTATTTTCAATGATACACAGCATGTTACGTTATATTATAAGGTATTTTCAAAGATACACTGCATGTTACGTTATATTATAAGGTATTTTCAAAGATACACTACAAATTACGATATGTTATAATGTATTTTCAATGATACACTGCATATTACGTTATATTACATGGTATTTTCAATGATACACTGCATATTACGTTATATCGTAAGGTATTTTCAATGATACACTGCATATTACGTTATATTATAAGGTATTTTCAATGATACACTGCATATTACGTTATATTATAAGGTATTTTCAATGATACACTGCATATTACGTTATATTAGAAGGTATTTTCAATGATACACTGCATATTACGTTATATTATAAGGTATTTTCAATGATACACTGCATATTACGTTATATCGTAAGGTATTTTCAATGATACACTGCATATTACGTTATATTATAAGGTATTTTCAATGATACACTGCATATTACGTTATATTATAAGGTATTTTCAAAGATACACTGCATGTTACGTTATATTATAAGGTATTTTCAAAGATACACTACAAATTACGATATGTTATAATGTATTTTCAATGATACACTGCTTATTACGTTATATTACATGGTATTTTCAATGATACACTGCATATTACGTTATATTTTAAGGTATTTTCAATGATACACTGCATATTACGTTATATTATATGGTATTTTCAATGATAAACTACGATATATTAGAAGGTATTTTCAATGATACACTGCATACTACGATATATGGTAAGGTATTTTCAATGATACACTGCATATTACGTTATATTATAAGGTATTTTCAATGATACACTGCATATTACGTTATATTATAAGGTATTTTCAATGATACACTGCATATTACGTTATATTATAAGGTACTTTCAATGATAAACTACGATATATTAGAAGGTATTTTCAATGATACACTGCATACTACGATATATGGTAAGGTATTTTCAAAGATACACTGCATGTTACGTTATATTATAAGGTATTTTCAAAGATACACTGCATATTACGTTATATTATAAGGTATTTTCAATGATACACTGCATATTACGTTATATTAGAAGGTATTTTCAATGATACACTGCATATTACGTTATATTATAAGGTATTTTCAATGATACACTGCATATTACGTTATATTATAAGGTATTTTCAAAGATACACTACAAATTACGATATGTTATAATGTATTTTCAATGATACACTGCATATCACGTTATATTATATGGTATTTTCAATGATACACTGCATATTACGTTATATTTTAAGGTATTTTCAATGATACACTGCATATTACGTTATATTATATGGTATTTTCAATGATAAACTACGATATATTAGAAGGTATTTTCAATGATACACTGCATACTACGATATATGGTAAGGTATTTTCAATGATACACTGCATATTACGTTATATTATAAGGTATTTTCAATGATAAACTACGATATATTAGAAGGTATTTTCAATGATACACTGCATACTACGATATATCGTAAGGTATTTTCAATGATACACTGCATATTACGTTATATTATAAGGTATTTTCAATGATACACTGCATATTACGTTATATTATAAGGTATTTTCAATGATACACTGCATATTACGTTATAGCGTAAGGTATTTTCAATGATACACTGCATATTACGTTATATTATAAGGTATTTTCAATGATACACTGCATATTACGTTATATTATAAGGTATTTTCAATGATACACTGCATATTACGTTATATTATAAGGTATTTTCAATGATAAACTACGATATATTAGAAGGTATTTTCAATGATACACTGCATACTACGATATATGGTAAGGTATTTTCAATGATACACAGCATGTTACGTTATATTATAAGGTATTTTCAAAGATACACTGCATGTTACGTTATATTATAAGGTATTTTCAAAGATACACTACAAATTACGATATGTTATAATGTATTTTCAATGATACACTGCATATTACGTTATATTACATGGTATTTTCAATGATACACTGCATATTACGTTATATCGTAAGGTATTTTCAATGATACACTGCATATTACGTTATATTATAAGGTATTTTCAATGATACACTGCATATTACGTTATATTATAAGGTATTTTCAATGATACACTGCATATTACGTTATATTAGAAGGTATTTTCAATGATACACTGCATATTACGTTATATTATAAGGTATTTTCAATGATACACTGCATATTACGTTATATCGTAAGGTATTTTCAATGATACACTGCATATTACGTTATATTATAAGGTATTTTCAATGATACACTGCATATTACGTTATATTATAAGGTATTTTCAAAGATACACTGCATGTTACGTTATATTATAAGGTATTTTCAAAGATACACTACAAATTACGATATGTTATAATGTATTTTCAATGATACACTGCTTATTACGTTATATTACATGGTATTTTCAATGATACACTGCATATTACGTTATATTTTAAGGTATTTTCAATGATACACTGCATATTACGTTATATTATATGGTATTTTCAATGATAAACTACGATATATTAGAAGGTATTTTCAATGATACACTGCATACTACGATATATGGTAAGGTATTTTCAATGATACACTGCATATTACGTTATATTATAAGGTATTTTCAATGATACACTGCATATTACGTTATATTATAAGGTATTTTCAATGATACACTGCATATTACGTTATATTATAAGGTATTTTCGATGATAAACTACGATATATTAGAAGGTATTTTCAATGATACACTGCATACTACGATATATGGTAAGGTATTTTCAATGATACACAGCATGTTACGTTATATTATAAGGTATTTTCAAAGATACACTGCATGTTACGTTATATTATAAGGTATTTTCAAAGATACACTACAAATTACGATATGTTATAATGTATTTTCAATGATACACTGCATATTACGTTATATTACATGGTATTTTCAATGATAAACTACGATATATTAGAAGGTATTTTCAATGATACACTGCATACTACGATATATGGTAAGGTATTTTCAATGATACACTGCATATTACGTTATATTATAAGGTATTTTCAATGATAAACTACGATATATTAGAAGGTATTTTCAATGATACACTGCATACTACGATATATCGTAAGGTATTTTCAATGATACACTGCATATTACGTTATATTATAAGGTATTTTCAATGATACACTGCATATTACGTTATATTATAAGGTATTTTGAATGATACACTGCATATTACGTTATATCGTAAGGTATTTTCAATGATACACTACAAATTACGATATGTTATAATGTATTTTCAATGATACACTGCATATTACGTTATATTACATGGTATTTTCAATGATACACTGCATATTACGTTATATTTTAAGGTATTTTCAATGATACACTGCATATTACGTTATATTATATGGTATTTTCAATGATAAACTACGATATATTAGAAGGTATTTTCAATGATACACTGCATACTACGATATATGGTAAGGTATTTTCAATGATACACTGCATATTACGTTATATTACCAGGTATTTTCAATGATACACTGCATATTACGTTATATTATAAGGTATTTTCAATGATACACTGCATATTACGTTATATTATAAGGTATTTTCAATGATAAACTACGATATATTAGAAGGTATTTTCAATGATACACTGCATACTACGATATATGGTAAGGTATTTTCAAAGATACACTGCATGTTACGTTATATTATAAGGTATTTTCAAAGATACACTGCATATTACGTTATATTATAAGGTATTTTCAATGATACACTGCATATTACGTTATATTAGAAGGTATTTTCAATGATACACTGCATATTACGTTATATTATAAGGTATTTTCAATGATACACTGCATATTACGTTATATTATAAGGTATTTTCAATGATAAACTACGATATATTAGAAGGTATTTTCAATGATACACTGCATACTACGATATATGGAAAGGTATTTTCAATGATACACTGCATATTACGTTATATTATAAGGTATTTTCAGTGATACACTGCATATTACGTTATATTAGAAGGTATTTTCAATGATAAACTACGATATATTAGAAGGTATTTTCAATGATACACTGCATATTACGTTATATTATAAGGTATTTTCAGTGATACACTGCATATTACGTTATATTAGAAGGTATTTTCAATGATACACTGCATATTACGTTATATTATAATGCATTTTCAATGATAAACTACGATATCTTAGAAGGTATTTTCAATGATACACTGCATATTACGTTATATTATAAGGTATTTTCAATGATACACTGCATATTACGTTATATTATAAGGTATTTTCAATAATACACTGTATATTACGTTATATTACATGGTATTTTCAATGATACACTGCATATTACGTTATATTTTAAGGTATTTTCAATGATACACTGCATATTACGTTATATTATAAGGTATTTTCAATGATACACTGCATATTACGTTATATTACATGGTATTTTCAATGATACACTGCATATTACGTTATATTATAAGGTATTTTCAATGATACACTGCATATTACGTTATATTATAAGGTATTTTCAATGATACACTGCATATTACGTTATATTATAAGGTATTTTCAATGATACACTGCATATTACGTTATATTATAAGGTATTTTCAAAGATACACTACAAATTACGATATGTTATAATGTATTTTCATTGATACACTCCATATTACGTTATATCGTAAGGTATTTTCAATGATACACTGCATATTACGTTATATTAGAAGGTATTTTCAATGATACACTGCATACTACGATATATGGAAAGGTATTTTCAATGATACACTGCATATTACGTTATATTATAAGGTATTTTCAGTGATACACTGCATATTACGTTATATTAGAAGGTATTTTCAATGATAAACTACGATATATTAGAAGGTATTTTCAATGATACACTGCATATTACGTTATATTATAAGGTATTTTCAGTGATACACTGCATATTACGTTATATTAGAAGGTATTTTCAATGATACACTGCATATTACGTTATATTTTAAGGTATTTTCAATGATACACTGCATATTACGTTATATTATAAGGTATTTTCAATGATACACTGCATATTACGTTATATTACATGGTATTTTCAATGATACACTGCATATTACGTTATATTATAAGGTATTTTCAATGATACACTGCATATTACGTTATATTATAAGGTATTTTCAATGATACACTGCATATTACGTTATATTATAAGGTATTTTCAATGATAAACTACGATATATTAGAAGGTATTTTCAATGATACACTGCATACTACGATATATGGTAAGGTATTTTCAATGATACACAGCATGTTACGTTATATTATAAGGTATTTTCAAAGATACACTGCATGTTACGTTATATTATAAGGTATTTTCAAAGATACACTACAAATTACGATATGTTATAATGTATTTTCAATGATACACTGCATATTACGTTATATTACATGGTATTTTCAATGATACACTGCATATTACGTTATATCGTAAGGTATTTTCAATGATACACTGCATATTACGTTATATTATAAGGTATTTTCAATGATACACTGCATATTACGTTATATTATAAGGTATTTTCAATGATACACTGCATATTACGTTATATTAGAAGGTATTTTCAATGATACACTGCATATTACGTTATATTATAAGGTATTTTCAATGATACACTGCATATTACGTTATATCGTAAGGTATTTTCAATGATACACTGCATATTACGTTATATTATAAGGTATTTTCAATGATACACTGCATATTACGTTATATTATAAGGTATTTTCAAAGATACACTGCATGTTACGTTATATTATAAGGTATTTTCAAAGATACACTACAAATTACGATATGTTATAATGTATTTTCAATGATACACTGCTTATTACGTTATATTACATGGTATTTTCAATGATACACTGCATATTACGTTATATTTTAAGGTATTTTCAATGATACACTGCATATTACGTTATATTATATGGTATTTTCAATGATAAACTACGATATATTAGAAGGTATTTTCAATGATACACTGCATACTACGATATATGGTAAGGTATTTTCAATGATACACTGCATATTACGTTATATTATAAGGTATTTTCAATGATACACTGCATATTACGATATATTATAAGGTATTTTCAATGATACACTGCATATTACGTTATATTATAAGGTATTTTCGATGATAAACTACGATATATTAGAAGGTATTTTCAATGATACACTGCATACTACGATATATGGTAAGGTATTTTCAATGATACACAGCATGTTACGTTATATTATAAGGTATTTTCAAAGATACACTGCATGTTACGTTATATTATAAGGTATTTTCAAAGATACACTACAAATTACGATATGTTATAATGTATTTTCAATGATACACTGCATATTACGTTATATTACATGGTATTTTCAATGATAAACTACGATATATTAGAAGGTATTTTCAATGATACACTGCATACTACGATATATGGTAAGGTATTTTCAATGATACACTGCATATTACGTTATATTATAAGGTATTTTCAATGATAAACTACGATATATTAGAAGGTATTTTCAATGATACACTGCATACTACGATATATCGTAAGGTATTTTCAATGATACACTGCATATTACGTTATATTATAAGGTATTTTCAATGATACACTGCATATTACGTTATATTATAAGGTATTTTCAATGATACACTGCATATTACGTTATATCGTAAGGTATTTTCAATGATACACTACAAATTACGATATGTTATAATGTATTTTCAATGATACACTGCATATTACGTTATATTATATGGTATTTTCAATGATACACTGCATATTACGTTATATTTTAAGGTATTTTCAATGATACACTGCATATTACGTTATATTATATGGTATTTTCAATGATAAACTACGATATATTAGAAGGTATTTTCAATGATACACTGCATACTACGATATATGGTAAGGTATTTTCAATGATACACTGCATATTACGTTATATTACCAGGTATTTTCAATGATACACTGCATATTACGTTATATTATAAGGTATTTTCAATGATACACTGCATATTACGTTATATTATAAGGTATTTTCAATGATAAACTACGATATATTAGAAGGTATTTTCAATGATACACTGCATACTACGATATATGGTAAGGTATTTTCAAAGATACACTGCATGTTACGTTATATTATAAGGTATTTTCAAAGATACACTGCATATTACGTTATATTATAAGGTATTTTCAATGATACACTGCATATTACGTTATATTAGAAGGTATTTTCAATGATACACTGCATATTACGTTATATTATAAGGTATTTTCAATGATACACTGCATATTACGTTATATTATAAGGTATTTTCAATGATAAACTACGATATATTAGAAGGTATTTTCAATGATACACTGCATACTACGATATATGGAAAGGTATTTTCAATGATACACTGCATATTACGTTATATTATAAGGTATTTTCAGTGATACACTGCATATTACGTTATATTAGAAGGTATTTTCAATGATAAACTACGATATATTAGAAGGTATTTTCAATGATACACTGCATATTACGTTATATTATAAGGTATTTTCAGTGATACACTGCATATTACGTTATATTAGAAGGTATTTTCAATGATACACTGCATATTACGTTATATTATAATGCATTTTCAATGATAAACTACGATATCTTAGAAGGTATTTTCAATGATACACTGCATATTACGTTATATTATAAGGTATTTTCAATGATACACTGCATATTACGTTATATTATAAGGTATTTTCAATAATACACTGTATATTACGTTATATTACATGGTATTTTCAATGATACACTGCATATTACGTTATATTTTAAGGTATTTTCAATGATACACTGCATATTACGTTATATTATAAGGTATTTTCAATGATACACTGCATATTACGTTATATTACATGGTATTTTCAATGATACACTGCATATTACGTTATATTATAAGGTATTTTCAATGATACACTGCATATTACGTTATATTATAAGGTATTTTCAATGATACACTGCATATTACGTTATATTATAAGGTATTTTCAATGATACACTGCATATTACGTTATATTATAAGGTATTTTCAAAGATACACTACAAATTACGATATGTTATAATGTATTTTCATTGATACACTCCATATTACGTTATATCGTAAGGTATTTTCAATGATACACTGCATATTACGTTATATTAGAAGGTATTTTCAATGATACACTGCATACTACGATATATGGAAAGGTATTTTCAATGATACACTGCATATTACGTTATATTATAAGGTATTTTCAGTGATACACTGCATATTACGTTATATTAGAAGGTATTTTCAATGATAAACTACGATATATTAGAAGGTATTTTCAATGATACACTGCATATTACGTTATATTATAAGGTATTTTCAGTGATACACTGCATATTACGTTATATTAGAAGGTATTTTCAATGATACACTGCATATTACGTTATATTTTAAGGTATTTTCAATGATACACTGCATATTACGTTATATTATAAGGTATTTTCAATGATACACTGCATATTACGTTATATTATATGGTATTTTCAATGATACACTGCATATTACGTTATATTATAAGGTATTTTCAATGATACACTGCATATTACGTTATATTATAAGGTATTTTCAATGATACACTGCATATTACGTTATATTATAAGGTATTTTCAATGATAAACTACGATATATTAGAAGGTATTTTCAATGATACACTGCATATTACGTTATATTATAAGGTATTTTCAGTGATACACTGCATATTACGTTATATTAGAAGGTATTTTCAATGATAAACTACGATATATTAGAAGGTATTTTCAATGATACACTGCATATTACGTTATATTATAAGGTATTTTCAGTGATACACTGCATATTACGTTATATTATAAGGTATTTTCAATGATACACTGCATATTACGTTATATCGTAAGGTATTTTCAATGATACACTACAAATTACGATATGTTATAATGTATTTTCAATGATACACTGCATATTACGTTATATTACATGGTATTTTCAATGATACACTGCATATTACGTTATATTTTAAGGTATTTTCAATGATACACTGCATATTACGTTATATTATATGGTATTTTCAATGATAAACTACGATATATTAGAAGGTATTTTCAATGATACACTGCATACTACGATATATGGTAAGGTATTTTCAATGATACACTGCATATTACGTTATATTACAAGGTATTTTCAATGATACACTGCATATTACGTTATATTATAAGGTATTTTCAATGATACACTGCATATTACGTTATATTATAAGGTATTTTCAATGATAAACTACGATATATTAGAAGGTATTTTCAATGATACACTGCATACTACGATATATGGAAAGGTATTTTCAATGATACACTGCATATTACGTTATATTATAAGGTATTTTCAGTGATACACTGCATATTACGTTATATTAGAAGGTATTTTCAATGATAAACTACGATATATTAGAAGGTATTTTCAATGATACACTGCATATTACGTTATATTATAAGGTATTTTCAGTGATACACTGCATATTACGTTATATTAGAAGGTATTTTCAATGATACACTGCATATTACGTTATATTATAATGCATTTTCAATGATAAACTACGATATCTTAGAAGGTATTTTCAATGATACACTGCATATTACGTTATATTATAAGGTATTTTCAATGATACACTGCATATTACGTTATATTATAAGGTATTTTCAATAATACACTGTATATTACGTTATATTACATGGTATTTTCAATGATACACTGCATATTACGTTATATTTTAAGGTATTTTCAATGATACACTGCATATTACGTTATATTATAAGGTATTTTCAATGATACACTGCATATTACGTTATATTACATGGTATTTTCAATGATACACTGCATATTACGTTATATTATAAGGTATTTTCAATGATACACTGCATATTACGTTATATTATAAGGTATTTTCAATGATACACTGCATATTACGTTATATTATAAGGTATTTTCAATGATACACTGCATATTACGTTATATTATAAGGTATTTTCAAAGATACACTACAAATTACGATATGTTATAATGTATTTTCATTGATACACTCCATATTACGTTATATCGTAAGGTATTTTCAATGATACACTGCATATTACGTTATATTAGAAGGTATTTTCAATGATACACTGCATACTACGATATATGGAAAGGTATTTTCAATGATACACTGCATATTACGTTATATTATAAGGTATTTTCAATAATACACTGTATATTACGTTATATTACATGGTATTTTCAATGATACACTGCATATTACGTTATATTTTAAGGTATTTTCAATGATACACTGCATATTACGTTATATTATAAGGTATTTTCAATGATACACTGCATATTACGTTATATTACATGGTATTTTCAATGATACACTGCATATTACGTTATATTATAAGGTATTTTCAATGATACACTGCATATTACGTTATATTATAAGGTATTTTCAATGATACACTGCATATTACGTTATATTATAAGGTATTTTCAATGATACACTGCATATTACGTTATATCGTAAGGTATTTTCAATGATACACTACAAATTACGATATGTTATAATGTATTTTCAATGATACACTGCATATTACGTTATATTACATGGTATTTTCAATGATCCACTGCATATTACGTTATATTAGAAGGTATTTTCAATGATAAACTACGATATATTAGAAGGTATTTTCAATGATACACTGCATATTACGTTATATTATAAGGTATTTTCAGTGATACACTGCATATTACGTTATATTATAAGGTATTTTCAATGATACACTGCATATTACGTTATATCGTAAGGTATTTTCAATGATACACTACAAATTACGATATGTTATAATGTATTTTCAATGATACACTGCATATTACGTTATATTACATGGTATTTTCAATGATACACTGCATATTACGTTATATTTTATGGTATTTTCAATGATACACTGCATATTACGTTATATTATATGGTATTTTCAATGATAAACTACGATATATTAGAAGGTATTTTCAATGATACACTGCATACTACGATATATGGTAAGGTATTTTCAATGATACACTGCATATTACGTTATATTACAAGGTATTTTCAATGATACACTGCATATTACGTTATATTATAAGGTATTTTCAATGATACACTGCATATTACGTTATATTATAAGGTATTTTCAATGATAAACTACGATATATTAGAAGGTATTTTCAATGATACACTGCATACTACGATATATGGTAAGGTATTTTCAAAGATACACTGCATGTTACGTTATATTATAAGGTATTTTCAAAGATACACTGCATATTACGTTATATTATAAGGTATTTTCAATGATACACTGCATATTACGTTATATTAGAAGGTATTTTCAATGATACACTGCATATTACGTTATATTATAAGGTATTTTCAATGATACACTGCATATTACGTTATATTATAAGGTATTTTCAATGATAAACTACGATATATTAGAAGGTATTTTCAATGATACACTGCATACTACGATATATGGAAAGGTATTTTCAATGATACACTGCATATTACGTTATATTATAAGGTATTTTCAGTGATACACTGCATATTACGTTATATTAGAAGGTATTTTCAATGATAAACTACGATATATTAGAAGGTATTTTCAATGATACACTGCATATTACGTTATATTATAAGGTATTTTCAATGATACACTGCATATTACGTTATATTAGAAGGTATTTTCAATGATACACTGCATATTACGTTATATTATAATGCATTTTCAATGATAAACTACGATATCTTAGAAGGTATTTTCAATGATACACTGCATATTACGTTATATTATAAGGTATTTTCAATGATACACTGCATATTACGTTATATTATAAGGTATTTTCAATAATACACTGTATATTACGTTATATTACATGGTATTTTCAATGATACACTGCATATTACGTTATATTTTAAGGTATTTTCAATGATACACTGCATATTACGTTATATTATAAGGTATTTTCAATGATACACTGCATATTACGTTATATTACATGGTATTTTCAATGATACACTGCATATTACGTTATATTATAAGGTATTTTCAATGATACACTGCATATTACGTTATATTATAAGGTATTTTCAATGATACACTGCATATTACGTTATATTATAAGGTATTTTCAATGATACACTGCATATTACGTTATATTATAAGGTATTTTCAATGATACACTGCATATTACGTTATATTACATGGTATTTTCAATGATACACTGCATATTACGTTATATTATAAGGTATTTTCAATGATACACTGCATATTACGTTATATTATAAGGTATTTTCAATGATACACTGCATATTACGTTATATTATAAGGTATTTTCAATGATAAACTACGATATATTAGAAGGTATTTTCAATGATACACTGCATACTACGATATATGGTAAGGTATTTTCAATGATACACAGCATGTTACGTTATATTATAAGGTATTTTCAAAGATACACTGCATGTTACGTTATATTATAAGGTATTTTCAAAGATACACTACAAATTACGATATGTTATAATGTATTTTCAATGATACACTGCATATTACGTTATATTACATGGTATTTTCAATGATACACTGCATATTACGTTATATCGTAAGGTATTTTCAATGATACACTGCATATTACGTTATATTATAAGGTATTTTCAATGATACACTGCATATTACGTTATATTATAAGGTATTTTCAATGATACACTGCATATTACGTTATATTAGAAGGTATTTTCAATGATACACTGCATATTACGTTATATTATAAGGTATTTTCAATGATACACTGCATATTACGTTATATCGTAAGGTATTTTCAATGATACACTGCATATTACGTTATATTATAAGGTATTTTCAATGATACACTGCATATTACGTTATATTATAAGGTATTTTCAAAGATACACTGCATGTTACGTTATATTATAAGGTATTTTCAAAGATACACTACAAATTACGATATGTTATAATGTATTTTCAATGATACACTGCTTATTACGTTATATTACATGGTATTTTCAATGATACACTGCATATTACGTTATATTATAAGGTATTTTCAATGATACACTGCATATTACGTTATATTATAAGGTATTTTCAAAGATACACTGCATGTTACGTTATATTATAAGGTATTTTCAAAGATACACTACAAATTACGATATGTTATAATGTATTTTCAATGATACACTGCTTATTACGTTATATTACATGGTATTTTCAATGATACACTGCATATTACGTTATATTTTAAGGTATTTTCAATGATACACTGCATATTACGTTATATTATATGGTATTTTCAATGATAAACTACGATATATTAGAAGGTATTTTCAATGATACACTGCATACTACGATATATGGTAAGGTATTTTCAATGATACACTGCATATTACGTTATATTATAAGGTATTTTCAATGATACACTGCATATTACGTTATATTATAAGGTATTTTCAATGATACACTGCATATTACGTTATATTATAAGGTATTTTCGATGATAAATTACGATATATTAGAAGGTATTTTCAATGATACACTGCATACTACGATATATGGTAAGGTATTTTCAATGATACACAGCATGTTACGTTATATTATAAGGTATTTTCAAAGATACACTGCATGTTACGTTATATTATAAGGTATTTTCAAAGATACACTACAAATTACGATATGTTATAATGTATTTTCAATGATACACTGCATATTACGTTATATTACATGGTATTTTCAATGATAAACTACGATATATTAGAAGGTATTTTCAATGATACACTGCATACTACGATATATGGTAAGGTATTTTCAATGATACACTGCATATTACGTTATATTATAAGGTATTTTCAATGATAAACTACGATATATTAGAAGGTATTTTCAATGATACACTGCATACTACGATATATCGTAAGGTATTTTCAATGATACACTGCATATTACGTTATATTATAAGGTATTTTCAATGATACACTGCATATTACGTTATATTATAAGGTATTTTCAATGATACACTGCATATTACGTTATATCGTAAGGTATTTTCAATGATACACTACAAATTACGATATGTTATAATGTATTTTCAATGATACACTGCATATTACGTTATATTATATGGTATTTTCAATGATACACTGCATATTACGTTATATTTTAAGGTATTTTCAATGATACACTGCATATTACGTTATATTATATGGTATTTTCAATGATAAACTACGATATATTAGAAGGTATTTTCAATGATACACTGCATACTACGATATATGGTAAGGTATTTTCAATGATACACTGCATATTACGTTATATTACCAGGTATTTTCAATGATACACTGCATATTACGTTATATTATAAGGTATTTTCAATGATACACTGCATATTACGTTATATTATAAGGTATTTTCAATGATAAACTACGATATATTAGAAGGTATTTTCAATGATACACTGCATACTACGATATATGGTAAGGTATTTTCAAAGATACACTGCATGTTACGTTATATTATAAGGTATTTTCAAAGATACACTGCATATTACGTTATATTATAAGGTATTTTCAATGATACACTGCATATTACGTTATATTAGAAGGTATTTTCAATGATACACTGCATATTACGTTATATTATAAGGTATTTTCAATGATACACTGCATATTACGTTATATTATAAGGTATTTTCAATGATAAACTACGATATATTAGAAGGTATTTTCAATGATACACTGCATACTACGATATATGGAAAGGTATTTTCAATGATACACTGCATATTACGTTATATTATAAGGTATTTTCAGTGATACACTGCATATTACGTTATATTATAAGGTATTTTCAATGATAAACTACGATATATTAGAAGGTATTTTCAATGATACACTGCATATTACGTTATATTATAAGGTATTTTCAGTGATACACTGCATATTACGTTATATTAGAAGGTATTTTCAATGATACACTGCATATTACGTTATATTATAATGCATTTTCAATGATAAACTACGATATCTTAGAAGGTATTTTCAATGATACACTGCATATTACGTTATATTATAAGGTATTTTCAATGATACACTGCATATTACGTTATATTATAAGGTATTTTCAATAATACACTGTATATTACGTTATATTACATGGTATTTTCAATGATACACTGCATATTACGTTATATTTTAAGGTATTTTCAATGATACACTGCATATTACGTTATATTATAAGGTATTTTCAATGATACACTGCATATTACGTTATATTACATGGTATTTTCAATGATACACTGCATATTACGTTATATTATAAGGTATTTTCAATGATACACTGCATATTACGTTATATTATAAGGTATTTTCAATGATACACTGCATATTACGTTATATTATAAGGTATTTTCAATGATACACTGCATATTACGTTATATTATAAGGTATTTTCAAAGATACACTACAAATTACGATATGTTATAATGTATTTTCATTGATACACTCCATATTACGTTATATCGTAAGGTATTTTCAATGATACACTGCATATTACGTTATATTAGAAGGTATTTTCAATGATACACTGCATACTACGATATATGGAAAGGTATTTTCAATGATACACTGCATATTACGTTATATTATAAGGTATTTTCAGTGATACACTGCATATTACGTTATATTAGAAGGTATTTTCAATGATAAACTACGATATATTAGAAGGTATTTTCAATGATACACTGCATATTACGTTATATTATAAGGTATTTTCAGTGATACACTGCATATTACGTTATATTAGAAGGTATTTTCAATGATACACTGCATATTACGTTATATTATAAGGTATTTTCAATGATACACTGCATATTACGTTATATTATAAGGTATTTTCAATGATAAACTACGATATATTAGAAGGTATTTTCAATGATACACTGCATACTACGATATATGGAAAGGTATTTTCAATGATACACTGCATATTACGTTATATTATAAGGTATTTTCAGTGATACACTGCATATTACGTTATATTAGAAGGTATTTTCAATGATAAACTACGATATACTAGAAGGTATTTTCAATGATACACTGCATATTACGTTATATTATAAGGTATTTTCAGTGATACACTGCATATTACGTTATATTAGAAGGTATTTTCAATGATACACTGCATATTACGTTATATTATAATGCATTTTCAATGATAAACTACGATATCTTAGAAGGTATTTTCAATGATACACTGCATATTACGTTATATTATAAGGTATTTTCAATGATACACTGCATATTACGTTATATTATAAGGTATTTTCAATAATACACTGTATATTACGTTATATTACATGGTATTTTCAATGATACACTGCATATTACGTTATATTTTAAGGTATTTTCAATGATACACTGCATATTACGTTATATTATAAGGTATTTTCAATGATACACTGCATATTACGTTATATTACATGGTATTTTCAATGATACACTGCATATTACGTTATATTATAAGGTATTTTCAATGATACACTGCATATTACGTTATATTATAAGGTATTTTCAATGATACACTGCATATTACGTTATATTATAAGGTATTTTCAATGATACACTGCATATTACGTTATATTATAAGGTATTTTCAAAGATACACTACAAATTACGATATGTTATAATGTATTTTCATTGATACACTGCATATTACGTTATATCGTAAGGTATTTTCAATGATACACTGCATATTACGTTATATTAGAAGGTATTTTCAATGATACACTGCATACTACGATATATGGAAAGGTATTTTCAATGATACACTGCATATTACGTTATATTATAAGGTATTTTCAATGATACACTGCATATTACGATATATTAGAAGGTATTTTCAATGATAAACTACGATATATTAGAAGGTATTTTCAATGATACACTGCATATTACGTTATATTATAAGGTATTTTCAGTGATACACTGCATATTACGTTATATTAGAAGGTATTTTCAATGATACACTGCATATTACGTTATATTTTAAGGTATTTTCAATGATACACTGCATATTACGTTATATTATAAGGTATTTTCAATGATACACTGCATATTACGTTATATTACATGGTATTTTCAATGATACACTGCATATTACGTTATATTATAAGGTATTTTCAATGATACACTGCATATTACGTTATATTATAAGGTATTTTCAATGATACACTGCATATTACGTTATATTATAAGGTATTTTCAATGATAAACTACGATATATTAGAAGGTATTTTCAATGATACACTGCATATTACGTTATATTATAAGGTATTTTCAGTGATACACTGCATATTACGTTATATTAGAAGGTATTTTCAATGATAAACTACGATATATTAGAAGGTATTTTCAATGATACACTGCATATTACGTTATATTATAAGGTATTTTCAGTGATACACTGCATATTACGTTATATTATAAGGTATTTTCAATGATACACTGCATATTACGTTATATCGTAAGGTATTTTCAATGATACACTACAAATTACGATATGTTATAATGTATTTTCAATGATACACTGCATATTACGTTATATTACATGGTATTTTCAATGATACACTGCATATTACGTTATATTTTAAGGTATTTTCAATGATACACTGCATATTACGTTATATTATATGGTATTTTCAATGATAAACTACGATATATTAGAAGGTATTTTCAATGATACACTGCATACTACGATATATGGTAAGGTATTTTCAATGATACACTGCATATTACGTTATATTACAAGGTATTTTCAATGATACACTGCATATTACGTTATATTATAAGGTATTTTCAATGATACACTGCATATTACGTTATATTATAAGGTATTTTCAATGATAAACTACGATATATTAGAAGGTATTTTCAATGATACACTGCATACTACGATATATGGTAAGGTATTTTCAAAGATACACTGCATGTTACGTTATATTATAAGGTATTTTCAAAGATACACTGCATATTACGTTATATTATAAGGTATTTTCAATGATACACTGCATATTACGTTATATTAGAAGGTATTTTCAATGATACACTGCATATTACGTTATATTATAAGGTATTTTCAATGATACACTGCATATTACGTTATATAATATGGTATTTTCAATGATAAACTACGATATATTAGAAGGTATTTTCAATGATACACTGCATACTACGATATATGGAAAGGTATTTTCAATGATACACTGCATATTACGTTATATTATAAGGTATTTTCAATGATACACTGCATATTACGTTATATTAGAAGGTATTTTCAATGATAAACTACGATATATTAGAAGGTATTTTCAATGATACACTGCATATTACGTTATATTATAAGGTATTTTCAGTGATACACTGCATATTACGTTATATTAGAAGGTATTTTCAATGATACACTGCATATTACGTTATATTATAATGCATTTTCAATGATAAACTACGATATCTTAGAAGGTATTTTCAATGATACACTGCATATTACGTTATATTATAAGGTATTTTCAATGATACACTGCATATTACGTTATATTATAAGGTATTTTCAATAATACACTGTATATTACGTTATATTACATGGTATTTTCAATGATACACTGCATATTACGTTATATTTTAAGGTATTTTCAATGATACACTGCATATTACGTTATATTATAAGGTATTTTCAATGATACACTGCATATTACGTTATATTACATGGTATTTTCAATGATACACTGCATATTACGTTATATTATAAGGTATTTTCAATGATACACTGCATATTACGTTATATTATAAGGTATTTTCAATGATACACTGCATATTACGTTATATTATAAGGTATTTTCAATGATACACTGCATATTACGTTATATTATAAGGTATTTTCAAAGATACACTACAAATTACGATATGTTATAATGTATTTTCATTGATACACTCCATATTACGTTATATCGTAAGGTATTTTCAATGATACACTGCATATTACGTTATATTAGAAGGTATTTTCAATGATACACTGCATACTACGATATATGGAAAGGTATTTTCAATGATACACTGCATATTACGTTATATTATAAGGTATTTTCAATAATACACTGTATATTACGTTATATTACATGGTATTTTCAATGATACACTGCATATTACGTTATATTTTAAGGTATTTTCAATGATACACTGCATATTACGTTATATTATAAGGTATTTTCAATGATACACTGCATATTACGTTATATTACATGGTATTTTCAATGATACACTGCATATTACGTTATATTATAAGGTATTTTCAATGATACACTGCATATTACGTTATATTATAAGGTATTTTCAATGATACACTGCATATTACGTTATATTATAAGGTATTTTCAATGATACACTGCATATTACGTTATATCGTAAGGTATTTTCAATGATACACTACAAATTACGATATGTTATAATGTATTTTCAATGATACACTGCATATTACGTTATATTACATGGTATTTTCAATGATCCACTGCATATTACGTTATATTTTAAGGTATTTTCAATGATACACTGCATATTACGTTATATTATATGGTATTTTCAATGATAAACTACGATATATTAGAAGGTATTTTCAATGATACACTGCATACTACGATATATGGTAAGGTATTTTCAATGATACACTGCATATTACGTTATATTACAAGGTATTTTCAATGATACACTGCATATTACGTTATATTATAAGGTATTTTCAATGATACACTGCATATTACGTTATATTATAAGGTATTTTCAATGATAAACTACGATATATTAGAAGGTATTTTCAATGATACACTGCATACTACGATATATGGTAAGGTATTTTCAAAGATACACTGCATGTTACGTTATATTATAAGGTATTTTCAAAGATACACTGCATATTACGTTATATTATAAGGTATTTTCAATGATACACTGCATATTACGTTATATTAGAAGGTATTTTCAATGATACACTGCATATTACGTTATATTATAAGGTATTTTCAATGATACAGTGCATATTACGTTATATTATAAGGTATTTTCAATGATAAACTACGATATATTAGAAGGTATTTTCAATGATACACTGCATACTACGATATATGGAAAGGTATTTTCAATGATACACTGCATATTACGTTATATTATAAGGTATTTTCAGTGATACACTGCATATTACGTTATATTAGAAGGTATTTTCAATGATAAACTACGATATATTAGAAGGTATTTTCAATGATACACTGCATATTACGTTATATTATAAGGTATTTTCAGTGATACACTGCATATTACGTTATATTAGAAGGTATTTTCAATGATACACTGCATATTACGTTATATTATAATGCATTTTCAATGATAAACTACGATATCTTAGAAGGTATTTTCAATGATACACTGCATATTACGTTATATTATAAGGTATTTTCAATGATACACTGCATATTACGTTATATTATAAGGTATTTTCAATAATACACTGTATATTACGTTATATTACATGGTATTTTCAATGATACACTGCATATTACGTTATATTTTAAGGTATTTTCAATGATACACTGCATATTACGTTATATTATAAGGTATTTTCAATGATACACTGCATATTACGTTATATTACATGGTATTTTCAATGATACACTGCATATTACGTTATATTATAAGGTATTTTCAATGATACACTGCATATTACGTTATATTATAAGGTATTTTCAATGATACACTGCATATTACGTTATATTATAAGGGATTTTCAATGATACACTGCATATTACGTTATATTATAAGGTATTTTCAAAGATACACTACAAATTACGATATGTTATAATGTATTTTCATTGATACACTGCATATTACGTTATATCGTAAGGTATTTTCAATGATACACTGCATATTACGTTATATTAGAAGGTATTTTCAATGATACACTGCATACTACGATATATGGAAAGGTATTTTCAATGATACACTGCATATTACGTTATATTATAAGGTATTTTCAATGATACACTGCATATTACGTTATATTAGAAGGTATTTTCAATGATAAACTACGATATATTAGAAGGTATTTTCAATGATACACTGCATATTACGTTATATTATAAGGTATTTTCAGTGATACACTGCATATTACGTTATATTAGAAGGTATTTTCAATGATACACTGCATATTACGTTATATTTTAAGGTATTTTCAATGATACACTGCATATTACGTTATATTATAAGGTATTTTCAATGATACACTGCATATTACGTTATATTACATGGTATTTTCAATGATACACTGCATATTACGTTATATTATAAGGTATTTTCAATGATACACTGCATATTACGTTATATTATAAGGTATTTTCAATGATACACTGCATATTACGTTATATTATAAGGTATTTTCAATGATAAACTACGATATATTAGAAGGTATTCTCAATGATACACTGCATACTACGATATATGGAAAGGTATTTTCAATGATACACTGCATATTACGTTATATTATAAGGTATTTTCAATGATACACTGCATATTACGTTATATTAGAAGGTATTTTCAATGATAAACTACGATATATTAGAAGGTATTTTCAATGATACACTGCATATTACGTTATATTATAAGGTATTTTCAGTGATACACTGCATATTACGTTATATTAGAAGGTATTTTCAATGATACACTGCATATTACGTTATATTATAATGTATTTTCAATGATAAACTACGATATATTAGAAGGTATTTTCAATGATACACTGCATATTACGTTATATTATAAGGTATTTTCAATGATACACTGCATATTACGTTATATTATAAGGTATTTTCAATAATACACTGTATATTACGTTATATTACATGGTATTTTCAATGATACACTGCATATTACGTTATATTTTAAGGTATTTTCAATGATACACTGCATATTACGTTATATTATAAGGTATTTTCAATGATACACTGCATATTACGTTATATTACATGGTATTTTCAATGATACACTGCATATTACGTTATATTATAAGGTATTTTCAATGATACACTGCATATTACGTTATATTATAAGGTATTTTCAATGATACACTGCATATTACGTTATATTATAAGGTATTTTCAATGATACACTGCATATTACGTTATATTATAAGGTATTTTCAATGATAAACTACGATATATTAGAAGGTATTTTCAATGATACACTGCATACTACGATATATGGAAAGGTATTTTCAATGATACACTGCATATTACGTTATATTGTAAGGTATTTTCAGTGATACACTGCATATTACGTTATATTAGAAGGTATTTTCAATGATAAACTACGATATATTAGAAGGTATTTTCAATGATACACTGCATATTACGTTATATTATAAGGTATTTTCAGTGATACACTGCATATTACGTTATATTAGAAGGTATTTTCAATGATACACTGCATATTACGTTATATTATAATGTATTTTCAATGATAAACTACGATATCTTAGAAGGTATTTTCAATGATACACTGCATATTACGTTATATTATAAGGTATTTTCAATGATACACTGCATATTACGTTATATTATAAGGTATTTTCAATAATACACTGTATATTACGTTATATTACATGGTATTTTCAATGATACACTGCATATTACGTTATATTATAAGGTATTTTCAATGATATACTGCATATTACGTTATATTATAAGGTATTTTCAATGATACACTGCATATTACGTTATATTATAAGGTATTTTCAATGATACACTGCATATTACGTTATATTATAAGGTATTTTCAATGTTACACTGCATATTACGTTATATTATAAGGTATTTTCAAAGATACACTACAAATTACGTTATATTATAAGGTATTTTCAATGATAAACTACGATATATTAGAAGGTATTTTCAATGATACACTGCATACTACGATATATGGTAAGGTATTTTCAATAATACACTGTATATTACGTTATATTACATGGTATTTTCAATGATACACTGCATATTACGTTATATTTTAAGGTATTTTCAATGATACACTGCATATTACGTTATATTATATGGTATTTTCAATGATAAACTACGATATATTAGAAGGTATTTTCAATGATACACTGCATACTACGATATATGGTAAGGTATTTTCAATGATACACTGCATATTACGTTATATTATAAGGTATTTTCAATGATACACTGCATACTACGATATATCGTAAGGTATTTTCAATGATACACTGCATATTACGTTATATTATAAGGTATTTTCAATGATACACTGCATATTACGTTATATTATAAGGTATTTTCAATGATACACTGCATATTACGTTATAGCGTAAGGTATTTTCAATGATACACTGCATATTACGTTATATTATAAGGTATTTTCAATGATACACTGCATATTACGTTATATTATAAGGTATTTTCAATGATACACTGCATACTACGAT
Source organism: Lasioglossum lativentre (assembly GCA_916610255.1). Classification (NCBI taxonomy): domain Eukaryota; kingdom Metazoa; phylum Arthropoda; class Insecta; order Hymenoptera; family Halictidae; genus Lasioglossum; species Lasioglossum lativentre. Next base: position 69,777 of record CAKAJI010000413.1, read on the forward strand.
ATATCGTAAGGTATTTTCAATGATACACTGCATATTACGTTATATTATAAGGTATTTTCAATGATACACTGCATATTACGTTATATTATAAGGTATTTTCAGTGATACACTGCATATTACGTTATATTAGAAGGTATTTTCAATGATAAACTACGATATATTAGAAGGTATTTTCAATGATACACTGCATATTACGTTATATTATAAGGTATTTTCAGTGATACACTGCATATTACGTTATATTAGAAGGTATTTTCAATGATACACTGCATATTACGTTATATTATAATGCATTTTCAATGATAAACTACGATATCTTAGAAGGTATTTTCAATGATACACTGCATATTACGTTATATTATAAGGTATTTTCAATGATACACTGCATATTACGTTATATTATAAGGTATTTTCAATAATACACTGTATATTACGTTATATTACATGGTATTTTCAATGATACACTGCATATTACGTTATATTTTAAGGTATTTTCAATGATACACTGCATATTACGTTATATTATAAGGTATTTTCAATGATACACTGCATATTACGTTATATTACATGGTATTTTCAATGATACACTGCATATTACGTTATATTATAAGGTATTTTCAATGATACACTGCATATTACGTTATATTATAAGGTATTTTCAATGATACACTGCATATTACGTTATATTATAAGGTATTTTCAATGATACACTGCATATTACGTTATATTATAAGGTATTTTCAAAGATACACTACAAATTACGATATGTTATAATGTATTTTCATTGATACACTGCATATTACGTTATATCTTAAGGTATTTTCAATGATACACTGCATATTACGTTATATTAGAAGGTATTTTCAATGATACACTGCATACTACGATATATGGAAAGGTATTTTCAATGATACACTGCATATTACGTTATATTATAAGGTATTTTCAATAATACACTGTATATTACGTTATATTACATGGTATTTTCAATGATACACTGCATATTACGTTATATTTTAAGGTATTTTCAATGATACACTGCATATTACGTTATATTATAAGGTATTTTCAATGATACACTGCATATTACGTTATATTACATGGTATTTTCAATGATACACTGCATATTACGTTATATTATAAGGTATTTTCAATGATACACTGCATATTACGTTATATTATAAGGTATTTTCAATGATACACTGCATATTACGTTATATTATAAGGTATTTTCAATGATACACTGCATATTACGTTATATCGTAAGGTATTTTCAATGATACACTACAAATTACGATATGTTATAATGTATTTTCAATGATACACTGCATATTACGTTATATTACATGGTATTTTCAATGATCCACTGCATATTACGTTATATTTTAAGGTATTTTCAATGATACACTGCATATTACGTTATATTATATGGTATTTTCAATGATAAACTACGATATATTAGAAGGTATTTTCAATGATACACTGCATACTACGATATATGGTAAGGTATTTTCAATGATACACTGCATATTACGTTATATTACAAGGTATTTTCAATGATACACTGCATATTACGTTATATTATAAGGTATTTTCAATGATACACTGCATATTACGTTATATTATAAGGTATTTTCAATGATAAACTACGATATATTAGAAGGTATTTTCAATGATACACTGCATACTACGATATATGGTAAGGTATTTTCAAAGATACACTGCATGTTACGTTATATTATAAGGTATTTTCAAAGATACACTGCATATTACGTTATATTATAAGGTATTTTCAATGATACACTGCATATTACGTTATATTAGAAGGTATTTTCAATGATACACTGCATATTACGTTATATTATAAGGTATTTTCAATGATACACTGCATATTACGTTATATTATAAGGTATTTTCAATGATAAACTACGATATATTAGAAGGTATTTTCAATGATACACTGCATACTACGATATATGGAAAGGTATTTTCAATGATACACTGCATATTACGTTATATTATAAGGTATTTTCAGTGATACACTGCATATTACGTTATATTAGAAGGTATTTTCAATGATAAACTACGATATATTAGAAGGTATTTTCAATGATACACTGCATATTACGTTATATTATAAGGTATTTTCAGTGATACACTGCATATTACGTTATATTATAAGGTATTTTCAATGATACACTGCATATTACGTTATATTATAATGCATTTTCAATGATAAACTACGATATCTTAGAAGGTATTTTCAATGATACACTGCATATTACGTTATATTATAAGGTATTTTCAATGATACACTGCATATTACGTTATATTATAAGGTATTTTCAATAATACACTGTATATTACGTTATATTACATGGTATTTTCAATGATACACTGCATATTACGTTATATTTTAAGGTATTTTCAATGATACACTGCATATTACGTTATATTATAAGGTATTTTCAATGATACACTGCATATTACGTTATATTACATGGTATTTTCAATGATACACTGCATATTACGTTATATTATAAGGTATTTTCAATGATACACTGCATATTACGTTATATTATAAGGTATTTTCAATGATACACTGCATATTACGTTATATTATAAGGGATTTTCAATGATACACTGCATATTACGTTATATTATAAGGTATTTTCAAAGATACACTACAAATTACGATATGTTATAATGTATTTTCATTGATACACTCCATATTACGTTATATCGTAAGGTATTTTCAATGATACACTGCATATTACGTTATATTAGAAGGTATTTTCAATGATACACTGCATACTACGATATATGGTAAGGTATTTTCAATGATACACTGCATATTACGTTATATTATAAGGTATTTTCAGTGATACACTGCATATTACGTTATATTATAAGGTATTTTCAATGATAAACTACGATATATTAGAAGGTATTTTCAATGATACACTGCATATTACGTTATATTATAAGGTATTTTCAGTGATACACTGCATATTACGTTATATTAGAAGGTATTTTCAATGATACACTGCATATTACGTTATATTTTAAGGTATTTTCAATGATACACTGCATATTACGTTATATTATAAGGTATTTTCAATGATACACTGCATATTACGTTATATTACATGGTATTTTCAATGATACACTGCATATTACGTTATATTATAAGGTATTTTCAATGATACACTGCATATTACGTTATATTATAAGGTATTTTCAATGATACACTGCATATTACGTTATATTATAAGGTATTTTCAATGATAAACTACGATATATTAGAAGGTATTTTCAATGATACACTGCATACTACGATATATGGAAAGGTATTTTCAATGATACACTGCATATTACGTTATATTATAAGGTATTTTCAATGATACACTGCATATTACGTTATATTAGAAGGTATTTTCAATGATAAACTACGATATATTAGAAGGTATTTTCAATGATACACTGCATATTACGTTATATTATAAGGTATTTTCAGTGATACACTGCATATTACGTTATATTAGAAGGTATTTTCAATGATACACTGCATATTACGTTATATTATAATGTATTTTCAATGATAAACTACGATATCTTAGAAGGTATTTTCAATGATACACTGCATATTACGTTATATTATAAGGTATTTTCAATGATACACTGCATATTACGTTATATTATAAGGTATTTTCAATAATACACTGTATATTACGTTATATTACATGGTATTTTCAATGATACACTGCATATTACGTTATATTTTAAGGTATTTTCAATGATACACTGCATATTACGTTATATTATAAGGTATTTTCAATGATACACTGCATATTACGTTATATTACATGGTATTTTCAATGATACACTGCATATTACGTTATATTATAAGGTATTTTCAATGATACACTGCATATTACGTTATATTATAAGGTATTTTCAATGATACACTGCATATTACGTTATATTATAAGGTATTTTCAATGATACACTGCATATTACGTTATATTATAAGGTATTTTCAATGATAAACTACGATATATTAGAAGGTATTTTCAATGATACACTGCATACTACGATATATGGAAAGGTATTTTCAATGATACACTGCATATTACGTTATATTGTAAGGTATTTTCAGTGATACACTGCATATTACGTTATATTAGAAGGTATTTTCAATGATAAACTACGATATATTAGAAGGTATTTTCAATGATACACTGCATATTACGTTATATTATAAGGTATTTTCAGTGATACACTGCATATTACGTTATATTAGAAGGTATTTTCAATGATACACTGCATATTACGTTATATTATAATGTATTTTCAATGATAAACTACGATATCTTAGAAGGTATTTTCAATGATACACTGCATATTACGTTATATTATAAGGTATTTTCAATGATACACTGCATATTACGTTATATTATAAGGTATTTTCAATAATACACTGTATATTACGTTATATTACATGGTATTTTCAATGATACACTGCATATTACGTTATATTATAAGGTATTTTCAATGATATACTGCATATTACGTTATATTATAAGGTATTTTCAATGATACACTGCATATTACGTTATATTATAAGGTATTTTCAATGATACACTGCATATTACGTTATATTATAAGGTATTTTCAATGTTACACTGCATATTACGTTATATTATAAGGTATTTTCAAAGATACACTACAAATTACGTTATATTATAAGGTATTTTCAATGATAAACTACGATATATTAGAAGGTATTTTCAATGATACACTGCATACTACGATATATGGTAAGGTATTTTCAATAATACACTGTATATTACGTTATATTACATGGTATTTTCAATGATACACTGCATATTACGTTATATTTTAAGGTATTTTCAATGATACACTGCATATTACGTTATATTATATGGTATTTTCAATGATAAACTACGATATATTAGAAGGTATTTTCAATGATACACTGCATACTACGATATATGGTAAGGTATTTTCAATGATACACTGCATATTACGTTATATTATAAGGTATTTTCAATGATACACTGCATACTACGATATATCGTAAGGTATTTTCAATGATACACTGCATATTACGTTATATTATAAGGTATTTTCAATGATACACTGCATATTACGTTATATTATAAGGTATTTTCAATGATACACTGCATATTACGTTATAGCGTAAGGTATTTTCAATGATACACTGCATATTACGTTATATTATAAGGTATTTTCAATGATACACTGCATATTACGTTATATTATAAGGTATTTTCAATGATACACTGCATACTACGATATATCGTAAGGTATTTTCAATGATACACTGCATATTACGTTATATTATAAGGTATTTTCAATGATACACTGCATATTACGTTATATTATAAGGTATTTTCAATGATACACTGCATATTACGTTATATTATAAGGTATTTTCAATGATAAACTACGATATATTAGAAGGTATTTTCAATGATACACTGCATACTACGATATATGGTAAGGTATTTTCAAAGATACACTGCATGTTACGTTATATTATAAGGTATTTTCAAAGATACACTGCATATTACGTTATATTATAAGGTATTTTCAATGATACACTGCATATTACGTTATATTAGAAGGTATTTTCAATGATACACTGCATATTACGTTATATTATAAGGTATTTTCAATGATACACTGCATATTACGATATATTATAAGGTATTTTCAAAGATACACTACAAATTACGATATGTTATAATGTATTTTCAATGATACACTGCATATTACGTTATATTACATGGTATTTTCAATGATACACTGCATATTACGTTATATTTTAAGGTATTTTCAATGATACACTGCATATTACGTTATATTATATGGTATTTTCAATGATAAACTCCGATATATTAGAAGGTATTTTCAATGATACACTGCATACTACGATATATGGTAAGGTATTTTCAATGATACACTGCATATTACGTTATATTATAAGGTATTTTCAATGATAAACTACGATATATTATAAGGTATTTTCAAAGATACACTGCATATTACGTTATATTATAAGGTATTTTCAATGATACACTGCATATTACGTTATATTAGAAGGTATTTTCAATGATACACTGCATATTACGTTATATTATAAGGTATTTTCAATGATACACTGCATATTACGTTATATTATAAGGTATTTTCAATGATAAACTACGATATATTAGAAGGTATTTTCAATGATACACTGCATACTACGATATATGGAAAGGTATTTTCAATGATACACTGCATATTACGTTATATTGTAAGGTATTTTCAGTGATACACTGCATATTACGTTATATTAGAAGGTATTTTCAATGATAAACTACGATATATTAGAAGGTATTTTCAATGATACACTGCATATTACGTTATATTATAAGGTATTTTCAGTGATACACTGCATATTACGTTATATTAGAAGGTATTTTCAATGATACACTGCATATTACGTTATATTATAATGTATTTTCAATGATAAACTACGATATCTTAGAAGGTATTTTCAATGATACACTGCATATTACGTTATATTATAAGGTATTTTCAATGATACACTGCATATTACGTTATATTATAAGGTATTTTCAATAATACACTGTATATTACGTTATATTACATGGTATTTTCAATGATACACTGCATATTACGATATGTTAATAGGTATTTTCAATGATACACTGCATATTACGTTATATTATAAGGTATTTTCAATGATACACTGCATATTACGTTATATTACATGGTATTTTCAATGATACACTGCATATTACGTTATATTATAAGGTATTTTCAATGATACACTGCATATTACGTTATATTATAAGGTATTTTCAATGATACACTGCATATTACGTTATATTATAAGGTATTTTCAATGATACACTGCATATTACGTTATATTAGAAGGTATTTTCAATGATACACTGCATATTACGTTATATTATAAGGTATTTTCAATGATACACTGCATATTACGTTATATTATAAGGTATTTTCAATGATACACTGCATATTACGTTATATTATAAGGTATTTTCAATGATACACTGCATATTACGTTATATTATAAGGTATTTTCAATGTTACACTGCATATTACGTTATATTATAAGGTATTTTCAAAGATACACTACAAATTAAGTTATATTATAAGGTATTTTCAATGATAAACTACGATATATTAGAAGGTATTTTCAATGATACACTGCATACTACGATATATGGTAAGGTATTTTCAATAATACACTGTATATTACGTTATATTACATGGTATTTTCAATGATACACTGCATATTACGTTATATTTTAAGGTATTTTCAATGATACACTGCATATTACGTTATATTATATGCTATTTTCAATGATAAACTACGATATATTACAAGGTATTTTCAATGATACACTGCATACTACGATATATGGTAAGGTATTTTCAATGATACACTGCATATTACGTTATATTATAAGGTATTTTCAATGATACACTGCATACTACGATATATCGTAAGGTATTTTCAATGATACACTGCATATTACGTTATATTATAAGGTATTTTCAATGATACACTGCATATTACGTTATATTATAAGGTATTTTCAATGATACACTGCATATTACGTTATATTATAAGGTATTTTCAATGATACACTGCATACTACGATATATCGTAAGGTATTTTCAATGATACACTGCATATTACGTTATATTATAAGGTATTTTCAATGATAAACTGCATATTACGTTATATTATAAGGTATTTTCAATGATACACTGCATATTACGTTATAGCCGTAAGGTATTTTCAATGATACACTGCATATTACGTTATATTATAAGGTATTTTCAATGATACACTGCATATTACGTTATATTATAAGGTATTTTCAATGATACACTGCATATTACGTTATATTAGAAGGTATTTTCAATGATACACTGCATATTACGTTATATTATAAGGTATTTTCAATGATACACTGCATATTACGTTATATTATAAGGTATTTTCAAAAATACACTACAAATTACGATATGTTATAATGTATTTTCAATGATACACTCCATATTACGTTATATCGTAAGGTATTTTCAATGATACACTGCATATTACGTTATATTATAAGGTATTTTCAATGATACACTGCATATTGAGTTATATTATAAGGTATTTTCAATGATAAACTACGATATATTAGAAGGTATTTTCAATGATAAACTGCATATTACGTTATATTATAAGGTATTTTCAATGATACACTGCATATTACGTTATAGCGTAAGGTATTTTCAATGATACACTGCATATTACGTTATATTATAAGGTATTTTCAATGATACACTGCATATTACGTTATAGCGTAAGGTATTTTCAATGATACACTGCATATTACGTTATATTATAAGGTATTTTCAATGATACACTGCATATTACGTTATATTATAAGGTATTTTCAATGATACACTGCATATTACGTTATATTATAAGGTATTTTCAATGATAAACTACGATATATTAGAAGGTATTTTCAATGATACACTGCATACTACGATATATGGTAAGGTATTTTCAAAGATACACTGCATGTTACGTTATATTATAAGGTATTTTCAAAGATACACTGCATATTACGTTATATTATAAGGTATTTTCAATGATACACTGCATATTACGTTATATTAGAAGGTATTTTCAATGATACACTGCATATTACGTTATATTATAAGGTATTTTCAATGATACACTGCATATTACGTTATATTATAAGGTATTTTCAAAGATACACTACAAATTACGATATGTTATAATGTATTTTCAATGATACACTGCATATTACGTTATATTACATGGTATTTTCAATGATAAACTACGATATATTAGAAGGTATTTTCAATGATACACTGCATACTACGATATATGGTAAGGTATTTTCAATGATACACTGCATATTACGTTATATTATAAGGTATTTTCAATGATAAACTACGATATATTAGAAGGTATTTTCAATGATACACTGCATACTACGATATATCGTAAGGTATTTTCAATGATACACTGCATATTACGTTATATTATAAGGTATTTTCAATGATACACTGCATATTACGTTATATTATAAGGTATTTTCAATGATACACTGCATATTACGTTATAGCGTAAGGTATTTTCAATGATACACTGCATATTACGTTATATTATAAGGTATTTTCAATGATACACTGCATATTACGTTATATTATAAGGTATTTTCAATGATACACTGCATATTACGTTATATTATAAGGTATTTTCAATGATAAACTACGATATATTAGAAGGTATTTTCAATGATACACTGCATACTACGATATATGGTAAGGTATTTTCAATGATACACAGCATGTTACGTTATATTATAAGGTATTTTCAAAGATACACTGCATGTTACGTTATATTATAAGGTATTTTCAAAGATACACTACAAATTACGATATGTTATAATGTATTTTCAATGATACACTGCATATTACGTTATATTACATGGTATTTTCAATGATACACTGCATATTACGTTATATCGTAAGGTATTTTCAATGATACACTGCATATTACGTTATATTATAAGGTATTTTCAATGATACACTGCATATTACGTTATATTATAAGGTATTTTCAATGATACACTGCATATTACGTTATATTAGAAGGTATTTTCAATGATACACTGCATATTACGTTATATTATAAGGTATTTTCAATGATACACTGCATATTACGTTATATCGTAAGGTATTTTCAATGATACACTGCATATTACGTTATATTATAAGGTATTTTCAATGATACACTGCATATTACGTTATATTATAAGGTATTTTCAAAGATACACTGCATGTTACGTTATATTATAAGGTATTTTCAAAGATACACTACAAATTACGATATGTTATAATGTATTTTCAATGATACACTGCATATTACGTTATATTACATGGTATTTTCAATGATACACTGCATATTACGTTATATATTAAGGTATTTTCAATGATACACTGCATATTACGTTATATTATATGGTATTTTCAATGATAAACTACGATATATTAGAAGGTATTTTCAATGATACACTGCATACTACGATATATGGTAAGGTATTTTCAATGATACACTGCATATTACGTTATATTATAAGGTATTTTCAATGATACACTGCATATTACGTTATATTACATGGTATTTTCAATGATACACTGCATATTACGTTATATCGTAAGGTATTTTCAATGATACACTGCATATTACGTTATATTATAAGGTATTTTCAATGATACACTGCATATTACGTTATATTATAAGGTATTTTCAAAGATACACTACAAATTTCGTTATATTACATGGTATTTTCAATGATACACTGCATATTACGTTATATTATAAGGTATTTTCAATGATACACTGCATATTACGTTATATTATAAGGTATTTTCAATGATACACTGCATATTACGTTATATTAGAAGGTATTTTCAATGATACACTGCATATTACGTTATATTATAAGGTATTTTCAATGATACACTGCATATTACGTTATATTAGAAGGTATTTTCAATGATACACTGCATATTACGTTATATTATAAGGTATTTTCAATGATACACTGCATATTACGTTATATTATAAGGTATTTTCAAAGATACACTACAAATTACGATATGTTATAAGGTATTTTCAATGATACACTGCATATTACGTTATATCGTAAGGTATTTTCAATGATACACTGCATATTACGTTATATTATAAGGTATTTTCAAAGATACACTACAAATTACGATATGTTATAATGTATTTTCAATGATACACTGCATATTACGTTATATTACATGGTATTTTCAATGATACACTGCATATTACGTTATATTTTAAGGTATTTTCAATGATACACTGCATATTACGTTATATTATATGGTATTTTCAATGATAAACTACGATATATTAGAAGGTATTTTCAATGATACACTGCATACTACGATATATGGTAAGGTATTTTCAATGATACACTGCATATTACGTTATATTATAAGGTATTTTCAATGATAAACTACGATATATTAGAAGGTATTTTCAATGATACACTGCATACTACGATATATCGTAAGGTATTTTCAATGATACACTGCATATTACGTTATATTATAAGGTATTTTCAATGATACACTGCATATTACGTTATATTATAAGGTATTTTCAATGATACACTGCATATTACGTTATAGCGTAAGGTATTTTCAAAGATACACTGCATGTTACGTTATATTATAAGGTATTTTCAAAGATACACTACAAATTACTATATGTTATAATGTATTTTCAATGATACACTGCTTATTACGTTATATTACATGGTATTTTCAATGATACACTGCATATTACGTTATATTTTAAGGTATTTTCAATGATACACTGCATATTACGTTATATTATATGGTATTTTCAATGATAAACTACGATATATTAGAAGGTATTTTCAATGATACACTGCATACTACGATATATGGTAAGGTATTTTCAATGATACACTGCATATTACGTTATAGCGTAAGGTATTTTCAATGATACACTGCATATTACGTTATATTATAAGGTATTTTCAATGATACACTGCATATTACGTTATATTATAAGGTATTTTCAATGATACACTGCATATTACGTTATATTATAAGGTATTTTCAATGATAAACTACGATATATTAGAAGGTATTTTCAATGATACACTGCATACTACGATATATGGTAAGGTATTTTCAATGATACACAGCATGTTACGTTATATTATAAGGTATTTTCAAAGATACACTGCATGTTACGTTATATTATAAGGTATTTTCAAAGATACACTACAAATTACGATATGTTATAATGTATTTTCAATGATACACTGCATATTACGTTATATTACATGGTATTTTCAATGATACACTGCATATTACGTTATATCGTAAGGTATTTTCAATGATACACTGCATATTACGTTATATTATAAGGTATTTTCAATGATACACTGCATATTACGTTATATTATAAGGTATTTTCAATGATACACTGCATATTACGTTATATTAGAAGGTATTTTCAATGATACACTGCATATTACGTTATATTATAAGGTATTTTCAATGATACACTGCATATTACGTTATATCGTAAGGTATTTTCAATGATACACTGCATATTACGTTATATTATAAGGTATTTTCAATGATACACTGCATATTACGTTATATTATAAGGTATTTTCAAAGATACACTGCATGTTACGTTATATTATAAGGTATTTTCAAAGATACACTACAAATTACGATATGTTATAATGTATTTTCAATGATACACTGCTTATTACGTTATATTACATGGTATTTTCAATGATACACTGCATATTACGTTATATTTTAAGGTATTTTCAATGATACACTGCATATTACGTTATATTATATGGTATTTTCAATGATAAACTACGATATATTAGAAGGTATTTTCAATGATACACTGCATACTACGATATATGGTAAGGTATTTTCAATGATACACTGCATATTACGTTATATTATAAGGTATTTTCAATGATACACTGCATATTACGTTATATTACATGGTATTTTCAATGATACACCGCATATTACGTTATATCGTAAGGTATTTTCAATGATACACTGCATATTACGTTATATTATAAGGTATTTTCAATGATACACTGCATATTACGTTATATTATAAGGTATTTTCAAAGATACACTACAAATTTCGTTATATTACATGGTATTTTCAATGATACACTGCATATTACGTTATATTATAAGGTATTTTCAATGATACACTGCATATTACGTTATATTATAAGGTATTTTCAATGATACACTGCATATTACGTTATATTAGAAGGTATTTTCAATGATACACTGCATATTACGTTATATTATAAGGTATTTTCAATGATACACTGCATATTACGTTATATTAGAAGGTATTTTCAATGATACACTGCATATTACGTTATATTATAAGGTATTTTCAATGATACACTGCATATTACGTTATATTATAAGGTATTTTCAAAAATACACTACAAATTACGATATGTTATAATGTATTTTCAATGATACACTCCATATTACGTTATATCGTAAGGTATTTTCAATGATACACTGCATATTACGTTATATTATAAGGTATTTTCAAAGATACACTACAAATTACGATATGTTATAATGTATTTTCAATGATACACTGCATATTACGTTATATTATATGGTATTTTCAATGATACACTGCATATTACGTTATATTTTAAGGTATTTTCAATGATACACTGCATATTACGTTATATTATATGGTATTTTCAATGATAAACTACGATATATTAGAAGGTATTTTCAATGATACACTGCATACTACGATATATCGTAAGGTATTTTCAATGATACACTGCATATTACGTTATATTATAAGGTATTTTCAATGATAAACTACGATATATTAGAAGGTATTTTCAATGATACACTGCATACTACGATATATCGTAAGGTATTTTCAATGATACACTGCATATTACGTTATATTATAAGGTATTTTCAATGATACACTGCATATTACGTTATATTATAAGGTATTTTCAATGATACACTGCATATTACGTTATAGCGTAAGGTATTTTCAAAGATACACTGCATGTTACGTTATATTATAAGGTATTTTCAAAGATACACTACAAATTACTATATGTTATAATGTATTTTCAATGATACACTGCTTATTACGTTATATTACATGGTATTTTCAATGATACACTGCATATTACGTTATATTTTAAGGTATTTTCAATGATACACTGCATATTACGTTATATTATATGGTATTTTCAATGATAAACTACGATATATTAGAAGGTATTTTCAATGATACACTGCATACTACGATATATGGTAAGGTATTTTCAATGATACACTGCATATTACGTTATATTATAAGGTATTTTCAATGATACACTGCATATTACGTTATATTATAAGGTATTTTCAATGATACACTGCATATTACGTTATATTATAAGGTATTTTCGATGATAAACTACGATATATTAGAAGGTATTTTCAATGATACACTGCATACTACGATATATGGTAAGGTATTTTCAATGATACACTGCATGTTACGTTATATTATAAGGTATTTTCAAAGATACACTGCATGTTACGTTATATTATAAGGTATTTTCAAAGATACACTACAAATTACGATATGTTATAATGTATTTTCAATGATACACTGCATATTACGTTATATTATAAGGTATTTTCAATGATACACTGCATATTACGTTATATCGTAAGGTATTTTCAATGATACACTACAAATTACGATATGTTATAATGTATTTTCAATGATACACTGCATATTACGTTATATTACATGGTATTTTCAATGATACACTGCATATTACGTTATATTTTAAGGTATTTTCAATGATACACTGCATATTACGTTATATTATATGGTATTTTCAATGATAAACTACGATATATTAGAAGGTATTTTCAATGATACACTGCATATTACGTTATATTACAAGGTATTTTCAATGATACACTGCATATTACGTTATATTATAAGGTATTTTCAATGATACACTGCATATTACGTTATATTATAAGGTATTTTCAATGATAAACTACGATATATTAGAAGGTATTTTCAATGATACACTGCATACTACGATATATGGTAAGGTATTTTCAAAGATACACTGCATGTTACGTTATATTATAAGGTATTTTCAAAGATACACTGCATATTACGTTATATTATAAGGTATTTTCAATGATACACTGCATATTACGTTATATTATAAGGTATTTTCAATGATAAACTACGATATATTAGAAGGTATTTTCAATGATACACTGCATACTACGATATATGGTAAGGTATTTTCAAAGATACACTGCATGTTACGTTATATTATAAGGTATTTTCAAAGATACACTGCATATTACGTTATATTATAAGGTATTTTCAATGATACACTGCATATTACGTTATATTAGAAGGTATTTTCAATGATACACTGCATATTACGTTATATTATAAGGTATTTTCAATGATACACTGCATATTACGTTATATTATAAGGTATTTTCAAAGATACACTACAAATTACGATATGTTATAATGTATTTTCAATGATACACTGCATATTACGTTATATTACATGGTATTTTCAATGATACACTGCATATTACGTTATATTTTAAGGTATTTTCAATGATACACTGCATATTACGTTATATTATATGGTATTTTCAATGATAAACTACGATATATTAGAAGGTATTTTCAATGATACACTGCATACTACGATATATGGTAAGGTATTTTCAATGATACACTGCATATTACGTTATATTATAAGGTATTTTCAATGATAAACTACGATATATTAGAAGGTATTTTCAATGATACACTGCATACTACGATATATCGTAAGGTATTTTCAATGATACACTGCATATTACGTTATATTATAAGGTATTTTCAATGATACACTGCATATTACGTTATATTATAAGGTATTTTCAATGATACACTGCATATTACGTTATAGCGTAAGGTATTTTCAATGATACACTGCATATTACGTTATATTATAAGGTATTTTCAATGATACACTGCATATTACGTTATATTATAAGGTATTTTCAATGATACACTGCATATTACGTTATATTATAAGGTATTTTCAATGATAAACTACGATATATTAGAAGGTATTTTCAATGATACACTGCATACTACGATATATGGTAAGGTATTTTCAATGATACACAGCATGTTACGTTATATTATAAGGTATTTTCAAAGATACACTGCATGTTACGTTATATTATAAGGTATTTTCAAAGATACACTACAAATTACGATATGTTATAATGTATTTTCAATGATACACTGCATATTACGTTATATTACATGGTATTTTCAATGATACACTGCATATTACGTTATATCGTAAGGTATTTTCAATGATACACTGCATATTACGTTATATTATAAGGTATTTTCAATGATACACTGCATATTACGTTATATTATAAGGTATTTTCAATGATACACTGCATATTACGTTATATTAGAAGGTATTTTCAATGATACACTGCATATTACGTTATATTATAAGGTATTTTCAATGATACACTGCATATTACGTTATATCGTAAGGTATTTTCAATGATACACTGCATATTACGTTATATTATAAGGTATTTTCAATGATACACTGCATATTACGTTATATTATAAGGTATTTTCAAAGATACACTGCATGTTACGTTATATTATAAGGTATTTTCAAAGATACACTACAAATTACGATATGTTATAATGTATTTTCAATGATACACTGCTTATTACGTTATATTACATGGTATTTTCAATGATACACTGCATATTACGTTATATTTTAAGGTATTTTCAATGATACACTGCATATTACGTTATATTATAAGGTATTTTCAATGATAAACTACGATATATTAGAAGGTATTTTCAATGATACACTGCATACTACGATATATCGTAAGGTATTTTCAATGCTACACTGCATATTACGTTATATTATAAGGTATTTTCAATGATACACTGCATATTACGTTATATTACATGGTATTTTCAATGATACACTGCATATTACGTTATATCGTAAGGTATTTTCAATGATACACTGCATATTACGTTATATTATAAGGTATTTTCAATGATACACTGCATATTACGTTATATTATAAGGTATTTTCAAAGATACACTACAAATTTCGTTATATTACATGGTATTTTCAATGATACACTGCATATTACGTTATATTATAAGGTATTTTCAATGATACACTGCATATTACGTTATATTATAAGGTATTTTCAATGATACACTGCATATTACGTTATATTAGAAGGTATTTTCAATGATACACTGCATATTACGTTATATTATAAGGTATTTTCAATGATACACTGCATATTACGTTATATTAGAAGGTATTTTCAATGATACACTGCATATTACGTTATATTATAAGGTATTTTCAATGATACACTGCATATTACGTTATATTATAAGGTATTTTCAAAAATACACTACAAATTACGATATGTTATAAGGTATTTTCAATGATACACTCCATATTACGTTATATCGTAAGGTATTTTCAATGATACACTGCATATTACGTTATATTATAAGGTATTTTCAAAGATACACTACAAATTACGATATGTTATAATGTATTTTCAATGATACACTGCATATTACGTTATATTATATGGTATTTTCAATGATACACTGCATATTACGTTATATTTTAAGGTATTTTCAATGATACACTGCATATTACGTTATATTATATGGTATTTTCAATGATAAACTACGATATATTAGAAGGTATTTTCAATGATACACTGCATACTACGATATATGGTAAGGTATTTTCAATGATACACTGCATATTACGTTATATTATAAGGTATTTTCAATGATAAACTACGATATATTAGAAGGTATTTTCAATGATACACTGCATACTACGTTATATCGTAAGGTATTTTCAATGATACACTGCATATTACGTTATATTATAAGGTATTTTCAATGATACACTGCATATTACGTTATATTATAAGGTATTTTCAATGATACACTGCATATTACGTTATAGCGTAAGGTATTTTCAAAGATACACTGCATGTTACGTTATATTATAAGGTATTTTCAAAGATACACTACAAATTACTATATGTTATAATGTATTTTCAATGATACACTGCTTATTACGTTATATTACATGGTATTTTCAATGATACACTGCATATTACGTTATATTTTAAGGTATTTTCAATGATACACTGCATATTACGTTATATTATATGGTATTTTCAATGATAAACTACGATATATTAGAAGGTATTTTCAATGATACACTGCATACTACGATATATGGTAAGGTATTTTCAATGATACACTGCATATTACGTTATATTATAAGGTATTTTCAATGATACACTGCATATTACGTTATATTATAAGGTATTTTCAATGATACACTGCATATTACGTTATATTATAAGGTATTTTCGATGATAAACTACGATATATTAGAAGGTATTTTCAATGATACACTGCATACTACGATATATGGTAAGGTATTTTCAATGATACACAGCATGTTACGTTATATTATAAGGTATTTTCAAAGATACACTGCATGTTACGTTATATTATAAGGTATTTTCAAAGATACACTACAAATTACGATATGTTATAATGTATTTTCAATGATACACTGCATATTACGTTATATTATAAGGTATTTTCAATGATACACTGCATATTACGTTATATCGTAAGGTATTTTCAATGATACACTACAAATTAAGATATGTTATAATGTATTTTCAATGATACACTGCATATTACGTTATATTACATGGTATTTTCAATGATACACTGCATATTACGTTATATTTTAAGGTATTTTCAATGATACACTGCATATTACGTTATATTATATGGTATTTTCAATGATAAACTACGATATATTAGAAGGTATTTTCAATGATACACTGCATATTACGTTATATTACAAGGTATTTTCAATGATACACTGCATATTACGTTATATTATAAGGTATTTTCAATGATACACTGCATATTACGTTATATTATAAGGTATTTTCAATGATAAACTACGATATATTAGAAGGTATTTTCAATGATACACTGCATACTACGATATATGGTAAGGTATTTTCAAAGATACACTGCATGTTACGTTATATTATAAGGTATTTTCAAAGATACACTGCATATTACGTTATATTATAAGGTATTTTCAATGATACACTGCATATTACGTTATATTAGAAGGTATTTTC
Organism: Lasioglossum lativentre; assembly: GCA_916610255.1. Taxonomy (NCBI): domain Eukaryota; kingdom Metazoa; phylum Arthropoda; class Insecta; order Hymenoptera; family Halictidae; genus Lasioglossum; species Lasioglossum lativentre. Next base: position 88,825 of record CAKAJI010000413.1, read on the forward strand.
AATGATACACTGCATATTACGTTATATTATAAGGTATTTTCAATGATACACTGCATATTACGTTATATTATAAGGTATTTTCAATGATAAACTACGATATATTAGAAGGTATTTTCAATGATACACTGCATACTACGATATATGGAAAGGTATTTTCAATGATACACTGCATATTACGTTATATTATAAGGTATTTTCAGTGATACACTGCATATTACGTTATATTAGAAGGTATTTTCAATGATAAACTACGATATATTAGAAGGTATTTTCAATGATACACTGCATATTACGTTATATTATAAGGTATTTTCAGTGATACACTGCATATTACGTTATATTAGAAGGTATTTTCAATGATACACTGCATATTACGTTATATTATAATGCATTTTCAATGATAAACTACGATATCTTAGAAGGTATTTTCAATGATACACTGCATATTACGTTATATTATAAGGTATTTTCAATGATACACTGCATATTACGTTATATTATAAGGTATTTTCAATAATACACTGTATATTACGTTATATTACATGGTATTTTCAATGATACACTGCATATTACGTTATATTTTAAGGTATTTTCAATGATACACTGCATATTACGTTATATTATAAGGTATTTTCAATGATAAACTACGATATATTAGAAGGTATTTTCAATGATACACTGCATACTACGATATATGGTAAGGTATTTTCAAAGATACACTGCATGTTACGTTATATTATAAGGTATTTTCAAAGATACACTGCATATTACGTTATATTATAAGGTATTTTCAATGATACACTGCATATTACGTTATATTAGAAGGTATTTTCAATGATACACTGCATATTACGTTATATTATAAGGTATTTTCAATGATACACTGCATATTACGTTATATTATAAGGTATTTTCAATGATAAACTACGATATATTAGAAGGTATTTTCAATGATACACTGCATACTACGATATATGGAAAGGTATTTTCAATGATACACTGCATATTACGTTATATTATAAGGTATTTTCAGTGATACACTGCATATTACGTTATATTAGAAGGTATTTTCAATGATAAACTACGATATATTAGAAGGTATTTTCAATGATACACTGCATATTACGTTATATTATAAGGTATTTTCAGTGATACACTGCATATTACGTTATATTAGAAGGTATTTTCAATGATACACTGCATATTACGTTATATTATAATGCATTTTCAATGATAAACTACGATATCTTAGAAGGTATTTTCAATGATACACTGCATATTACGTTATATTATAAGGTATTTTCAATGATACACTGCATATTACGTTATATTATAAGGTATTTTCAATAATACACTGTATATTACGTTATATTACATGGTATTTTCAATGATACACTGCATATTACGTTATATTTTAAGGTATTTTCAATGATACACTGCATATTACGTTATATTATAAGGTATTTTCAATGATACACTGCATATTACGTTATATTACATGGTATTTTCAATGATACACTGCATATTACGTTATATTATAAGGTATTTTCAATGATACACTGCATATTACGTTATATTATAAGGTATTTTCAATGATACACTGCATATTACGTTATATTATAAGGTATTTTCAATAATACACTGTATATTACGTTATATTACATGGTATTTTCAATGATACACTGCATATTACGTTATATTTTAAGGTATTTTCAATGATACACTGCATATTACGTTATATTATAAGGTATTTTCAATGATACACTGCATATTACGTTATATTATAAGGTATTTTCAATGATACACTGCATATTACGTTATATTATAAGGTATTTTCAATGATACACTGCATATTACGTTATATTATAAGGTATTTTCAATGATACACTGCATATTACGTTATATTATAAGGTATTTTCGATGATAAACTACGATATATTAGAAGGTATTTTCAATGATACACTGCATACTACGATATATGGTAAGGTATTTTCAATGATACACAGCATGTTACGTTATATTATAAGGTATTTTCAAAGATACACTGCATGTTACGTTATATTATAAGGTATTTTCAAAGATACACTACAAATTACGATATGTTATAATGTATTTTCAATGATACACTGCATATTACGTTATATTACATGGTATTTTCAATGATACACCGCATATTACGTTATATCGTAAGGTATTTTCAATGATACACTGCATATTACGTTATATTATAAGGTATTTTCAATGATACACTGCATATTACGTTATATTATAAGGTATTTTCAAAGATACACTACAAATTTCGTTATATTACATGGTATTTTCAATGATACACTGCATATTACGTTATATTATAAGGTATTTTCAATGATACACTGCATATTACGTTATATTATAAGGTATTTTCAATGATACACTGCATATTACGTTATATTAGAAGGTATTTTCAATGATACACTGCATATTACGTTATATTATAAGGTATTTTCAATGATACACTGCATATTACGTTATATTATAAGGTATTTTCAATGATACACTGCATATTACGTTATATTATAAGGTATTTTCAAAGATACACTACAAATTACGATATGTTATAATGTATTTTCATTGATACACTCCATATTACGTTATATCGTAAGGTATTTTCAATGATACACTGCATATTACTTTATATTAGAAGGTATTTTCAATGATACACTGCATACTACGATATATGGAAAGGTATTTTCAATGATACACTGCATATTACGTTATATTATAAGGTATTTTCAGTGATACACTGCATATTACGTTATATTAGAAGGTATTTTCAATGATAAACTACGATATATTAGAACGTATTTTCAATGATACACTGCATATTACGTTATATTATAAGGTATTTTCAGTGATACACTGCATATTACGTTATATTAGAAGGTATTTTCAATGATACACTGCATATTACGTTATATTTTAAGGTATTTTCAATGATACACTGCATATTACGTTATATTATAAGGTATTTTCAATGATACACTGCATATTACGTTATATTACATGGTATTTTCAATGATACACTGCATATTACGTTATATTATAAGGTATTTTCAATGATACACTGCATATTACGTTATATTATAAGGTATTTTCAATGATACACTGCATATTACGTTATATTATAAGGTATTTTCAATGATAAACTACGATATATTAGAAGGTATTTTCAATGATACACTGCATACTACGATATATGGAAAGGTATTTTCAATGATACACTGCATATTACGTTATATTATAAGGTATTTTCAGTGATACACTGCATATTACGTTATATTAGAAGGTATTTTCAATGATAAACTACGATATATTAGAAGGTATTTTCAATGATACACTGCATATTACGTTATATTATAAGGTATTTTCAGTGATACACTGCATATTACGTTATATTAGAAGGTATTTTCAATGATACACTGCATATTACGTTATATTATAATGTATTTTCAATGATAAACTACGATATCTTAGAAGATATTTTCAATGATACACTGCATATTACGTTATATTATAAGGTATTTTCAATGATACACTGCATATTACGTTATATTATAAGGTATTTTCAATAATACACTGTATATTACGTTATATTACATGGTATTTTCAATGATACACTGCATATTACGTTATATTTTAAGGTATTTTCAATGATACACTGCATATTACGTTATATTATAAGGTATTTTCAATGATACACTGCATATTACGTTATATTACATGGTATTTTCAATGATACACTGCATATTACGTTATATTATAAGGTATTTTCAATGATACACTGCATATTACGTTATATTATAAGGTATTTTCAATGATACACTGCATATTACGTTATATTATAAGGTATTTTCAATGATACACTGCATATTACGTTATATCGTAAGGTATTTTCAATGATACACTACAAATTACGATATGTTATAATGTATTTTCAATGATACACTGCATATTACGTTATATTACATGGTATTTTCAATGATACACTGCATATTACGTTATATTTTAAGGTATTTTCAATGATACACTGCATATTACGTTATATTATATGGTATTTTCAATGATAAACTACGATATATTAGAAGGTATTTTCAATGATACACTGCATACTACGATATATGGTAAGGTATTTTCAATGATACACTGCATATTACGTTATATTACAAGGTATTTTCAATGATACACTGCATATTACGTTATATTATAAGGTATTTTCAATGATACACTGCATATTACGTTATATTATAAGGTATTTTCAATGATAAACTACGATATATTAGAAGGTATTTTCAATGATACACTGCATACTACGATATATGGTAAGGTATTTTCAAAGATACACTGCATGTTACGTTATATTATAAGGTATTTTCAAAGATACACTGCATATTACGTTATATTATAAGGTATTTTCAATGATACACTGCATATTACGTTATATTAGAAGGTATTTTCAATGATACACTGCATATTACGTTATATTATAAGGTATTTTCAATGATACACTGCATATTACGTTATATTATAAGGTATTTTCAATGATAAACTACGATATATTAGAAGGTATTTTCAATGATACACTGCATACTACGATATATGGAAAGGTATTTTCAATGATACACTGCATATTACGTTATATTGTAAGGTATTTTCAGTGATACACTGCATATTACGTTATATTAGAAGGTATTTTCAATGATAAACTACGATATATTAGAAGGTATTTTCAATGATACACTGCATATTACGTTATATTATAAGGTATTTTCAGTGATACACTGCATATTACGTTATATTAGAAGGTATTTTCAATGATACACTGCATATTACGTTATATTATAATGTATTTTCAATGATAAACTACGATATCTTAGAAGGTATTTTCAATGATACACTGCATATTACGTTATATTATAAGGTATTTTCAATGATACACTGCATATTACGTTATATTATAAGGTATTTTCAATAATACACTGTATATTACGTTATATTACATGGTATTTTCAATGATACACTGCATATTACGTTATATTTTAAGGTATTTTCAATGATACACTGCATATTACGTTATATTATAAGGTATTTTCAATGATACACTGCATATTACGTTATATTACATGGTATTTTCAATGATACACTGCATATTACGTTATATTATAAGGTATTTTCAATGATACACTGCATATTACGTTATATTATAAGGTATTTTCAATGATACACTGCATATTACGTTATATTATAAGGTATTTTCAATGATACACTGCATATTACGTTATATTAGAAGGTATTTTCAATGATACACTGCATATTACGTTATATTATAAGGTATTTTCAATGATACACTGCATATTACGTTATATTATAAGGTATTTTCAATGATACACTGCATATTACGTTATATTATAAGGTATTTTCAATGATACACTGCATATTACGTTATATTATAAGGTATTTTCAATGATAAACTACGATATATTAGAAGGTATTTTCAATGATACACTGCTTATTACGTTATATTATAAGGTATTTTCAGTGATACACTGCATATTACGTTATATTAGAAGGTATTTTCAATGATACACTGCATATTACGTTATATTATAAGGTATTTTCAATGATAAACTACGATATCTTAGAAGGTATTTTCAATGATACACTGCATATTACGTTATATTATAAGGTATTTTCAATGATACACTGCATATTACGTTATATTATAAGGTATTTTCAAAGATACTCTACAAATTACGATATGTTATAATGTATTTTCAATGATACACTGCATATTACGTTATATTACATGGTATTTTCAATGATACACTGCATATTACGTTATATTACATGGTATTTTCAATGATACACTGCATATTACGTTATATTTTAAGGTATTTTCAATGATACACTGCATATTACGTTATATTTTAAGGTATTTTCAATGATACACTGCATATTACGTTATATTATATGGTATTTTCAATGATAAACTACGATATATTAGAAGGTATTTTCAATGATACACTGCATACTACGATATATGGTAAGGTATTTTCAATGATACACTGCATATTACGTTATATTATAAGGTATTTTCAATGATAAACTACGATATATTAGAAGGTATTTTCAATGATACACTGCATACTACGATATATCGTAAGGTATTTTCAATGATACACTGCATATTACGTTATATTATAAGGTATTTTCAATGATACACTGCATATTACGTTATATTATAAGGTATTTTCAATGATACACTGCATATTACGTTATATCGTAAGGTATTTTCAATGATACACTGCATATTACGTTATATTATAAGGTATTTTCAATGATACACTGCATATTACGTTATATTATAAGGTATTTTCAAAGATACACTGGATGTTACGTTATATTATAAGGTATTTTCAAAGATACACTACAAATTACGATATGTTATAATGTATTTTCAATGATACACTGCATATTACGTTATATTACATGGTATTTTCAATGATACACTGCATATTACGTTATATTTGAAGGTATTTTCAATGATACACTGCTTATTACGTTATATTATATGGTATTTTCAATGATAAACTACGATATATTAGAAGGTATTTTCAATGATACACTGCATACTACGATATATGGTAAGGTATTTTCAATGATACACTGCATATTACGTTATATTATAAGGTATTTTCAATGATACACTGCATATTACGTTATATTATAAGGTATTTTCAATGATACACTGCATATTACGTTATATTATAAGGTATTTTCAATGATAAACTACGATATATTAGAAGGTATTTTCAATGATACACTGCATACTACGATATATGGAAAGGTATTTTCAATGATACACTGCATATTACGTTATATTATAAGGTATTTTCAGTGATACACTGCATATTACGTTATATTAGAAGGTATTTTCAATGATAAACTACGATATATTAGAAGGTATTTTCAATGATACACTGCATATTACGTTATATTATAAGGTATTTTCAGTGATACACTGCATATTACGTTATATTAGAAGGTATTTTCAATGATACACTGCATATTACGTTATATTATAATGTATTTTCAATGATAAACTACGATATCTTAGAAGGTATTTTCAATGATACACTGCATATTACGTTATATTATAAGGTATTTTCAATGATACACTGCATATTACGTTATATTATAAGGTATTTTCAATAATACACTGTATATTACGTTATATTACATGGTATTTTCAATGATACACTGCATATTACGTTATATTTTAAGGTATTTTCAATGATACACTGCATATTACGTTATATTATAAGGTATTTTCAATGATACACTGCATATTACGTTATATTACATGGTATTTTCAATGATACACTGCATATTACGTTATATTATAAGGTATTTTCAATGATACACTGCATATTACGTTATATTATAAGGTATTTTCAATGATACACTGCATATTACGTTATATTATAAGGTATTTTCAATGATACACTGCATATTACGTTATATTATAAGGTATTTTCAATGATAAACTACGATATATTAGAAGGTATTTTCAATGATACACTGCATACTACGATATATGGAAAGGTATTTTCAATGATACACTGCATATTACGTTATATTATAAGGTATTTTCAGTGATACACTGCATATTACGTTATATTAGAAGGTATTTTCAATGATAAACTACGATATATTAGAAGGTATTTTCAATGATACACGGCATATTACGTTATATTATAAGGTATTTTCAGTGATACACTGCATATTACGTTATATTAGAAGGTATTTTCAATGATACACTGCATATTACGTTATATTATAATGTATTTTCAATGATAAACTACGATATCTTAGAAGGTATTTTCAATGATACACTGCATATTACGTTATATTATAAGGTATTTTCAATGATACACTGCATATTACGTTATATTATAAGGTATTTTCAATAATACACTGTATATTACGTTATATTACATGGTATTTTCAATGATACACTGCATATTACGTTATATTTTAAGGTATTTTCAATGATACACTGCATATTACGTTATATTATAAGGTATTTTCAATGATACACTGCATATTACGTTATATTACATGGTATTTTCAATGATACACTGCATATTACGTTATATTATAAGGTATTTTCAATGATACACTGCATATTACGTTATATTATAAGGTATTTTCAATGATACACTGCATATTACGTTATATTATAAGGTATTTTCGATGATAAACTACGATATATTAGAAGGTATTTTCAATGATACACTGCATACTACGATATATGGTAAGGTATTTTCAATGATACACAGCATGTTACGTTATATTATAAGGTATTTTCAAAGATACACTGCATGTTACGTTATATTATAAGGTATTTTCAAAGGTACACTACAAATTACGATATGTTATAATGTATTTTCAATGATACACTGCATATTACGTTATATTACATGGTATTTTCAATGATACACCGCATATTACGTTATATCGTAAGGTATTTTCAATGATACACTGCATATTACGTTATATTATAAGGTATTTTCAATGATACACTGCATATTACGTTATATTATAAGGTATTTTCAAAGATACACTACAAATTTCGTTATATTACATGGTATTTTCAATGATACACTGCATATTACGTTATATTATAAGGTATTTTCAATGATACACTGCATATTACGTTATATTATAAGGTATTTTCAATGATACACTGCATATTACGTTATATTAGAAGGTATTTTCAATGATACACTGCATATTACGTTATATTATAAGGTATTTTCAATGATACACTGCATATTACGTTATATTATAAGGTATTTTCAAAGATACACTACAAATTACGTTATATTACATGGTATTTTCAATGATACACTGCATATTACGTTATATTATAAGGTATATTCAATGATACACTGCATATTACGTTATATTATAAGGTATTTTCAATGATACACTGCATATTACGTTATATTATAAGGTATTTTCAATAATACACTGTATATTACGTTATATTACATGGTATTTTCAATGATACACTGCATATTACGTTATATTTTAAGGTATTTTCAATGATACACTGCATATTACATTATATTATATGGTATTTTCAATGATAAACTACGATATATTAGAAGGTATTTTCAATGATACACTGCATACTACGATATATGGTAAGGTATTTTCAATGATACACTGCATATTACGTTATATTATAAGGTATTTTCAGTGATACACTGCATATTACGTTATATTAGAAGGTATTTTCAATGATACACTGCATATTACGTTATATTATAAGGTATTTTCAATGATAAACTACGATATATTAGAAGGTATTTTCAATGATACACTGCATACTACGATATATGGTAAGGTATTTTCAATGATACACTGCATATTACGTTATATTATAAGGTATTTTCAATGATAAACTACGATATATTAGAAGGTATTTTCAATGATTCACTGCATACTACGATATATCGTAAGGTATTTTCAATGATACACTGCATATTACGTTATATTATAAGGTATTTTCAATGATACACTGCATATTACGTTATATTATAAGGTATTTTCAATGATACACTGCATATTACGTTATATCGTAAGGTATTTTCAATGATACACTGCATATTACGTTATATTATAAGGTATTTTCAATGATACACTGCATATTACGTTATATTATAAGGTATTTTCAAAGATACACTGGATGTTACGTTATATTATAAGGTATTTTCAAAGATACACTACAAATTACGATATGTTATAATGTATTTTCAATGATACACTGCATATTACGTTATATTACATGGTATTTTCAATGATACACTGCATATTACGTTATATTTTAAGGTATTTTCAATGATACACTGCATATTACGTTATATTATATGGTATTTTCAATGATAAACTACGATATATTAGAAGGTATTTTCAATGATACACTGCATACTACGATATATGGTAAGGTATTTTCAATGATACACTGCATATTACGTTATATTATAAGGTATTTTCAATGATACACTGCATATTACGTTATATTATAAGGTATTTTCAATGATACACTGCATATTACGTTATATTATAAGGTATTTTCAATGATAAACTACGATATATTAGAAGGTATTTTCAATGATACACTGCATACTACGATATATGGAAAGGTATTTTCAATGATACACTGCATATTACGTTATATTATAAGGTATTTTCAGTGATACACTGCATATTATGTTATATTAGAAGGTATTTTCAATGATAAACTACGATATATTAGAAGGTATTTTCAATGATACACTGCATATTACGTTATATTATAAGGTATTTTCAGTGATACACTGCATATTACGTTATATTAGAAGGTATTTTCAATGATACACTGCATATTACGTTATATTATAATGTATTTTCAATGATAAACTACGATATCTTAGAAGGTATTTTCAATGATACACTGCATATTACGTTATATTATAAGGTATTTTCAATGATACACTGCATATTACGTTATATTATAAGGTATTTTCAATAATACACTGTATATTACGTTATATTACATGGTATTTTCAATGATACACTGCATATTACGTTATATTTTAAGGTATTTTCAATGATACACTGCATATTACGTTATATTATAAGGTATTTTCAATGATACACTGCATATTACGTTATATTACATGGTATTTTCAATAATACACTGCATATTACGTTATATTATAAGGTATTTTCAGTGATACACTGCATATTACGTTATATTAGAAGGTATTTTCAATGATACACTGCATATTACGTTATATTATAATGTATTTTCAATGATAAACTACGATATCTTAGAAGGTATTTTCAATGATACACTGCATATTACGTTATATTATAAGGTATTTTCAATGATACACTGCATATTACGTTATATTATAAGGTATTTTCAATGATACACTGCATATTACGTTATATCGTAAGGTATTTTCAATGATACACTACAAATTACGATATGTTATAATGTATTTTCAATGATACACTGCATATTACGTTATATTACATGGTATTTTCAATGATACACTGCATATTACGTTATATTTTAAGGTATTTTCAATGATACACTGCATATTACGTTATATTATATGGTATTTTCAATGATAAACTACGATATATTAGAAGGTATTTTCAATGATACACTGCATACTACGATATATGGTAAGGTATTTTCAATGATACACTGCATATTACGTTATATTATAAGGTATTTTCAGTGATACACTGCATATTACGTTATATTAGAAGGTATTTTCAATGATACACTGCATATTACGTTATATTATAATGTATTTTCAATGATAAACTACGATATCTTAGAAGGTATTTTCAATGATACACTGCATATTACGTTATATTATAAGGTATTTTCAATGATACACTGCATATTACGTTATATTATAAGGTATTTTCAATGATACACTGCATATTACGTTATATTACATGGTATTTTCAATGATACACTGCATATTACGTTATATTATAAGGTATTTTCAATGATACACTGCATATTACGTTATATTATAAGGTATTTTCAATGATACACTGCATATTACGTTATATTATAAGGTATTTTCAATGATACACTGCATATTACGTTATATTAGAAGGTATTTTCAATGATACACTGCATATTACGTTATATTATAAGGTATTTTCAATGATACACTGCATATTACGTTATATTATAAGGTATTTTCAGTGATACACTGCATATTACGTTATATTAGAAGGTATTTTCAATGATACACTGCATATTACGTTATATTATAATGTATTTTCAATGATAAACTACGATATCTTAGAAGGTATTTTCAATGATACACTGCATATTACGTTATATTATAAGGTATTTTCAATGATACACTGCATATTACGTTATATTATAAGGTATTTTCAATAATACACTGTATATTACGTTATATTACATGGTATTTTCAATGATACACTGCATATTACGTTATATTTTAAGGTATTTTCAATGATACACTGCATATTACGTTATATTATAAGGTATTTTCAATGATACACTGCATATTACGTTATATTACATGGTATTTTCAATGATACACTGCATATTACGTTATATTATAAGGTATTTTCAATGATACACTGCATATTACGTTATATTATAAGGTATTTTCAATGATACACTGCATATTACGTTATATTATAAGGTATTTTCAATGATACACTGCATATTACGTTATATTATAAGGTATTTTCAAAGATACACTACAAATTACGATATGTTATAATGTATTTTCATTGATACACTCCATATTACGTTATATCGTAAGGTATTTTCAATGATACACTGCATTTTACGTTATATTATAAGGTATTTTCAATGATACACTGCATATTACGTTATATTATAAGGTATTTTCAATGATACACTGCATATTACGTTATATTATAAGGTATTTTCAATGATACACTGCATATTACGTTATATTATAAGGTATTTTCAATGTTACACTGCATATTACGTTATATTATAAGGTATTTTCAAAGATACACTACAAAATACGTTATATTATAAGGTATTTTCAATGATACACTGCATATTACGTTATATTATAAGGTATTTTCAATGATACACTGCATATTACGTTATATTATAAGGTATTTTCAATGATACACTGCATATTACGTTATATTATAAGGTATTTTCAATGATACACTGCATATTACGTTATATTATAAGGTATTTTCAATGATAAACTACGATATCTTAGAAGGTATTTTCAATGATACACTGCATATTACGTTATATTATAAGGTATTTTCAATGATAAACTACGATATATTAGAAGGTATTTTCAATGATACACTGCATATTACGTTATATTATAAGGTATTTTCAGTGATACACTGCATATTACGTTATATTAGAAGGTATTTTCAATGATACACTGCATATTACGTTATATTATAAGGTATTTTCAATGATAAACTACGATATCTTAGAAGGTATTTTCAATGATACACTGCATATTACGTTATATTATAAGGTATTTTCAATGATACACTGCATATTACGTTATATTATAAGGTATTTTCAAAGATACTCTACAAATTACGATATGTTATAATGTATTTTCAATGATACACTGCATATTACGTTATATTACATGGTATTTTCAATGATACACTGCATATTACGTTATATTATAAGGTATTTTCAATGATACACTGCATATTACGTTATATTATAAGGTATTTTCAATAATACACTGTATATTACGTTATATTACATGGTATTTTCAATGATACACTGCATATTACGTTATATTTTAAGGTATTTTCAATGATACACTGCATATTACGTTATATTATATGGTATTTTCAATGATAAACTACGATATATTAGAAGGTATTTTCAATGATACACTGCATACTACGATATATGGTAAGGTATTTTCAATGATACACTGCATATTACGTTATATTATAAGGTATTTTCAATGATAAACTACGATATATTAGAAGGTATTTTCAATGATACACTGCATACTACGATATATCGTAAGGTATTTTCAATGATACACTGCATATTACGTTATATTATAAGGTATTTTCAATGATACACTGCATATTACGTTATATTATAAGGTATTTTCAATGATACACTGCATATTACGTTATAGCGTAAGGTATTTTCAATGATACACTGCATATTACGTTATATTATAAGGTATTTTCAATGATACACTGCATATTACGTTATATTGTAAGGTATTTTCAATGATACACTGCATATTACGTTATATTATAAGGTATTTTCAATGATAAACTACGATATATTAGAAGGTATTTTCAATGATACACTGCATACTACGATATATGGTAAGGTATTTTCAATGATACACTGCATATTACGTTATATTATAAGGTATTTTCAATGATAAACTACGATATATTAGAAGGTATTTTCAATGATACACTGCATATTACGTTATATTATAAGGTATTTTCAGTGATACACTGCATATTACGTTATATTAGAAGGTATTTTCAATGATACACTGCATATTACGTTATATTATAAGGTATTTTCAATGATAAACTACGATATCTTAGAAGGTATTTTCAATGATACACTGCATATTACGTTATATTATAAGGTATTTTCAATGATACACTGCATATTACGTTATATTATAAGGTATTTTCAAAGATACTCTACAAATTACGATATGTTATAATGTATTTTCAATGATACACTGCATATTACGTTATATTACATGGTATTTTCAATGATACACTGCATATTACGTTATATTATAAGGTATTTTCAATGATACACTGCATATTACGTTATATTATAAGGTATTTTCAATAATACACTGTATATTACGTTATATTACATGGTATTTTCAATGATACACTGCATATTACGTTATATTACATGGTATTTTCAATGATACACTGCATATTACGTTATATCGTAAGGTATTTTCAATGATACACTACAAATTACGTTATATTACATGGTATTTTCAATGATACACTGCATATTACGTTATATTATAAGGTATTTTCAATGATACACTGCATATTACGTTATATTATAAGGTATTTTCAATGATACACTGCATATTACGTTATATTATAAGGTATTTTCAATGATACACTGCATATTACGTTATATTATAAGGTATTTTCAATGATAAACTACGATATCTTAGAAGGTATTTTCAATGATACACTGCATATTACGTTATATTATAAGGTATTTTCAATGATAAACTACGATATATTAGAAGGTATTTTCAATGATACACTGCATATTACGTTATATTATAAGGTATTTTCAGTGATACACTGCATATTACGTTATATTAGAAGGTATTTTCAATGATACACTGCATATTACGTTATATTATAAGGTATTTTCAATGATAAACTACGATATCTTAGAAGGTATTTTCAATGATACACTGCATATTACGTTATATTATAAGGTATTTTCAATGATACACTGCATATTACGTTATATTATAAGGTATTTTCAAAGATACTCTACAAATTACGATATGTTATAATGTATTTTCAATGATACACTGCATATTACGTTATATTACATGGTATTTTCAATGATACACTGCATATTACGTTATATTATAAGGTATTTTCAATGATACACTGCATATTACGTTATATTATAAGGTATTTTCAATAATACACTGTATATTACGTTATATTACATGGTACTTTCAATGATACACTGCATATTACGTTATATTTTAAGGTATTTTCAATGATACACTGCATATTACGTTATATTATATGGTATTTTCAATGATAAACTACGATATATTAGAAGGTATTTTCAATGATACACTGCATACTACGATATATGGTAAGGTATTTTCAATGATACACTGCATATTACGTTATATTATAAGGTATTTTCAATGATAAACTACGATATATTAGAAGGTATTTTCAATGATACACTGCATACTACGATATATCGTAAGGTATTTTCAATGATACACTGCATATTACGTTATATTATAAGGTATTTTCAATGATACACTGCATATTACGTTATATTATAAGGTATTTTCAATGATACACTGCATATTACGTTATAGCGTAAGGTATTTTCAATGATACACTGCATATTACGTTATATTATAAGGTATTTTCAATGATACACTGCATATTACGTTATATTGTAAGGTATTTTCAATGATACACTGCATATTACGTTATATTATAAGGTATTTTCAATGATAAACTACGATATATTAGAAGGTATTTTCAATGATACACTGCATACTACGATATATGGTAAGGTATTTTCAATGATACACTGCATGTTACGTTATATTATAAGGTATTTTCAATGATAAACTACGATATATTAGAAGGTATTTTCAATGATACACTGCATACTACGATATATCGTAAGGTATTTTCAATGATACACTGCATATTACGTTATATTATAAGGTATTTTCAATGATACACTGCATATTACGTTATATTATAAGGTATTTTCAATGATACACTGCATATTACGTTATAGCGTAAGGTATTTTCAATGATACACTGCATATTACGTTATATTATAAGGTATTTTCAATGATACACTGCATATTACGTTATATTATAAGGTATTTTCAATGATACACTGCATATTACGTTATATTATAAGGTATTTTCAATGATAAACTACGATATATTAGAAGGTATTTTCAATGATACACTGCATACTACGATATATGGTAAGGTATTTTCAATGATACACAGCATGTTACGTTATATTATAAGGTATTTTCAAAGATACACTGCATGTTACGTTATATTATAAGGTATTTTCAAAGATACACTACAAATTACGATATGTTATAATGTATTTTCAATGATACACTGCATATTACGTTATATTACATGGTATTTTCAATGATACACTGCATATTACGTTATATCGTAAGGTATTTTCAATGATACACTACAAATTACGTTATATTACATGGTATTTTCAATGATACACTGCATATTACGTTATATTATAAGGTATTATCAATGATACACTGCATATTACGTTATATTATAAGGTATTTTCAATAATACACTGTATATTACGTTATATTACATGGTATTTTCAATGATACACTGCATATTACGTTATATTTTAAGGTATTTTCAATGATACACTGCATATTACGTTATATTATATGGTATTTTCAATGATAAACTACGATATATTAGAAGGTATTTTCAATGATACACTGCATACTACGATATATGGTAAGGTATTTTCTATGATACACTGCATATTACGTTATATTATAAGGTATTTTCAATGATAAACTACGATATATTAGAAGGTATTTTCAATGATACACTGCATACTACGATATATCGTAAGGTATTTTCAATGATACACTGCATATTACGTTATATTATAAGGTATTTTCAATGATACACTGCATATTACGTTATATTATAAGGTATTTTCAATGATACACTGCATATTACGTTATAGCGTAAGGTATTTTCAATGATACACTGCATATTACGTTATATTATAAGGTATTTTCAATGATACCCTGCATATTACGTTATATTATAAGGTATTTTCAATGATACACTGCATATTACGTTATATTATAAGGTATTATCAATGATACACTGCATATTACGTTATATTATAAGGTATTTTCAATAATACACTGTATATTACGTTATATTACATGGTATTTTCATTGATACACTGCATATTACGTTATATTTTAAGGTATTTTCAATGATACACTGCATATTACGTTATATTATATGGTATTTTCAATGATAAACTACGATATATTAGAAGGTATTTTCAATGATACACTGCATACTACGATATATGGTAAGGTATTTTCAATGATACACTGCATATTACGTTATATTATAAGGTATTTTCAATGATAAACTACGATATATTACAAGGTATTTTCAATGATACACTGCATACTACGATATATCGTAAGGTATTTTCAATGATACACTGCATATTACGTTATATTATAAGGTATTTTCAATGATACACTGCATATTACGTTATATTATAAGGTATTTTCAATGATACACTGCATATTACGTTATAGCGTAAGGTATTTTCAATGATACACTGCATATTACGTTATATTATAAGGTATTTTCAATGATACACTGCATATTACGTTATATTATAAGGTATTTTCAATGATACACTGCATATTACGTTATATTATAAGGTATTTTCAATGATAAACTACGATATATTAGAAGGTATTTTCAATGATACACTGCATACTACGATATATGGTAAGGTATTTTCAATGATACACAGCATGTTACGTTATATTATAAGGTATTTTCAAAGATACACTGCATGTTACGTTATATTATAAGGTATTTTCAAAGATACACTACAAATTACGATATGTTATAATGTATTTTCAATGATACACTGCATATTACGTTATATTACATGGTATTTTCAATGATACACTGCATATTACGTTATATCGTAAGGTATTTTCAATGATACACTGCATATTACGTTATATTATAAGGTATTTTCAATGATACACTGCATATTACGTTATATTATAAGGTATTTTCAATGATACACTGCATATTACGTTATATTATAAGGTATTTTCAAAGATACACTACAAATTACGTTATATTACATGGTATTTTCAATGATACACTGCATATTACGTTATATTATAAGGTATTATCAATGATACACTGCATATTACGTTATATTATAAGGTATTTTCAATAATACACTGTATATTACGTTATATTACATGGTATTTTCAATGATACACTGCATATTACGTTATATCGTAAGGTATTTTCAATGATACACTACAAATTACGTTATATTACATGGTATTTTCAATGGTACACTGCATATTACGTTATATTATAAGGTATTATCAATGATACACTGCATATTACGTTATATTATAAGGTATTTTCAATAATACACTGTATATTACGTTATATTACATGGTATTTTCAATGATACACTGCATATTACGTTATATTTTAAGGTATTTTCAATGATACACTGCATATTACGTTATATTATATGGTATTTTCAATGATAAACTACGATATATTAGAAGGTATTTTCAATGATACACTGCATACTACGATATATGGTAAGGTATTTTCTATGATACACTGCATATTACGTTATATTATAAGGTATTTTCAATGATAAACTACGATATATTAGAAGGTATTTTCAATGATACACTGCATACTACGATATATCGTAAGGTATTTTCAATGATACACTGCATATTACGTTATATTATAAGGTATTTTCAATGATACACTGCATATTACGTTATATTATAAGGTATTTTCAATGATACACTGCATATTACGTTATAGCGTAAGGTATTTTCAATGATACACTGCATATTACGTTATATTATAAGGTATTTTCAATGATACCCTGCATATTACGTTATATTATAAGGTATTTTCAATGATACACTGCATATTACGTTATATTATAAGGTATTTTCAATGATACACTGCATATTACGTTATATTATAAGGTATTTTCAATGATAAACTACGATATATTAGAAGGTATTTTCAATGATACACTGCATACTACGATATATGGTAAGGTATTTTCAATGATACACTGCATGTTACGTTATATTATAAGGTATTTTCAATGATAAACTACGATATATTAGAAGGTATTTTCAATGATACACTGCATACTACGATATATCGTAAGGTATTTTCAATGATACACTGCATATTACGTTATATTATAAGGTATTTTCAAAGATACACTACAAATTACGTTATATTACATGGTATTTTCAATGATACACTGCATATTACGTTATATTATAAGGTATTATCAATGATACACTGCATATTACGTTATATTATAAGGTATTTTCAATAATACACTGTATATTACGTTATATTACATGGTATTTTCAATGATACACTGCATATTACGTTATATTTTAAGGTATTTTCAATGATACACTGCATATTACGTTATATTATAAGGTATTTTCAATGATAAACTACGATATATTAGAAGGTATTTTCAATGATACACTGCATACTACGATATATGGTAAGGTATTTTCAATGATACACTGCATATTACGTTATATTATAAGGTATTTTCAATGATAAACTACGATATATTAGAAGGTATTTTCAATGATACACTGCATACTACGATATATCGTAAGGTATTTTCAATGATACACTGCATATTACGTTATATTATAAGGTATTTTCAATGATACACTGCATATTACGTTATATTATAAGGTATTTTCAATGATACACTGCATATTACGTTATATTATAAGGTATTTTCAATGATACACTGCATATTACGTTATATTATAAGGTATTTTCAATGATAAACTACGATATATTAGAAGGTATTTTCAATGATACACTGCATACTACGATATATGGTAAGGTATTTTCAATGATACACAGCATGTTACGTTATATTATAAGGTATTTTCAAAGATACACTGCATGTTACGTTATATTATAAGGTATTTTCAAAGATACACTACAAATTACGATATGTTATAATGTATTTTCAATGATACACTGCATATTACGTTATATTACATGGTATTTTCAATGATACACTGCATATTACGTTATATCGTAAGGTATTTTCAATGATACACTGCATATTACGTTATATTATAAGGTATTTTCAATGATACACTGCATATTACGTTATATTATAAGGTATTTTCAATGATACACTGCATATTACGTTATATTATAAGGTATTTTCAAAGATACACTACAAATTACGTTATATTACATGGTATTTTCAATGATACACTGCATATTACGTTATATTATAAGGTATTATCAATGATACACTGCATATTACGTTATATTATAAGGTATTTTCAATAATACACTGTATATTACGTTATATTACATGGTATTTTCATTGATACACTGCATATTACGTTATATTTTAAGGTATTTTCAATGATACACTGCATATTACGTTATATTATATGGTATTTTCAATGATAAACTACGATATATTAGAAGGTATTTTCAATGATACACTGCATACTACGATATATGGTAAGGTATTTTCAATGATACACTGCATATTACGTTATATTATAAGGTATTTTCAATGATAAACTACGATATATTAGAAGGTATTTTCAATGATACACTGCATACTACGATATATCGTAAGGTATTTTCAATGATACACTGCATATTACGTTATATTATAAGGTATTTTCAATGATACACTGCATATTACGTTATATTATAAGGTATTTTCAATGATACACTGCATATTACGTTATAGCGTAAGGTATTTTCAATGATACACTGCATATTACGTTATATTATAAGGTATTTTCAATGATACACTGCATATTACGTTATATTTTAAGGTATTTTCAATGATACACTGCATATTACGTTATATTATAAGGTATTTTCAATGATAAACTACGATATATTAGAAGGTATTTTCAATGATACACTGCATACTACGATATATGGTAAGGTATTTTCAATGATACACAGCATGTTACGTTATATTATAAGGTATTTTCAAAGATACACTGCATGTTACGTTATATTATAAGGTATTTTCAAAGATACACTACAAATTACGATATGTTATAATGTATTTTCAATGATACACTGCATATTACGTTATATTACATGGTATTTTCAATGATACACTGCATATTACGTTATATCGTAAGGTATTTTCAATGATACACTGCATATTACGTTATATTATAAGGTATTTTCAATGATACACTGCATATTACGTTATATTATAAGGTATTTTCAATGATACACTGCATATTACGTTATATTATAAGGTATTTTCAAAGATACACTACAAATTACGTTATATTACATGGTATTTTCAATGATACACTGCATATTACGTTATATTATAAGGTATTATCAATGATACACTGCATATTACGTTATATTATAAGGTATTTTCAATAATACACTGTATATTACGTTATATTACATGGTATTTTCAATGATACACTGCATATTACGTTATATTTTAAGGTATTTTCAATGATACACTGCATATTACGTTATATTATATGGTATTTTCAATGATAAACTACGATATATTAGAAGGTATTTTCAATGATACACTGCATACTACGATATATGGTAAGGTATTTTCAATGATACACTGCATATTACGTTATATTATAAGGTATTTTCAATGATAAACTACGATATATTAGAAGGTATTTTCAATGATACACTGCATACTACGATATATCGTAAGGTATTTTCAATGATACACTGCATATTACGTTATATTATAAGGTATTTTCAATGATACACTGCATATTACGTTATATTATAAGGTATTTTCAATGATACACTGCATATTACGTTATAGCGTAAGGTATTTTCAATGATACACTGCATATTACGTTATATCATAAGGTATTTTCAATGATACACTGCATATTACGTTATATTATAAGGTATTTTCAATGATACACTGCATATTACGTTATATTATAAGGTATTTTCAATGATAAACTACGATATATTAGAAGGTATTTTCAATGATACACTGCATACTACGATATATGGTAAGGTATTTTCAATGATACACAGCATGTTACGTTATATTATAAGGTATTTTCAAAGATACACTGCATGTTACGTTATATTATAAGGTATTTTCAAAGATACACTACAAATTACGATATGTTATAAGGTATTTTCAATGATACACTGCATATTACGTTATATTACATGGTATTTTCAATGATACACTGCATATTACGTTATATCGTAAGGTATTTTCAATGATACACTGCATATTACGTTATATTATAAGGTATTTTCAATGATACACTGCATATTACGTTATATTATAAGGTATTTTCAATGATACACTGCATATTACTTTATATTATAAGGTATTTTCAGAGATACACTACAAATTACGTTATATTACATGGTATTTTCAATGATACACTGCATATTACGTTATATTATAAGGTATTATCAATGATACACTGCATATTACGTTATATTATAAGGTATTTTCAATAATACACTGTATATTACGTTATATTACATGGTATTTTCAATGATACACTGCATATTACGTTATATTTTAAGGTATTTTCAATGATACACTGCATATTACGTTATATTATATGGTATTTTCAATGATAAACTACGATATATTAGAAGGTATTTTCAATGATACACTGCATACTACGATATATGGTAAGGTATTTTCAATGATACACTGCATATTACGTTATATTATAAGGTATTTTCAATGATAAACTACGATATATTAGAAGGTATTTTCAATGATACACTGCATACTACGATATATCGTAAGGTATTTTCAATGATACACTGCATATTACGTTATATTATAAGGTATTTTCAATGATACACTGCATATTACGTTATATTATAAGGTATTTTCAATGATACACTGCATATTACGTTATAGCGTAAGGTATTTTCAATGATACACTGCATATTACGTTATATTATAAGGTATTTTCAATGATACACTGCATATTACGTTATATTATAAGGTATTTTCAATGATACACTGCATATTACGTTATATTATAAGGTATTTTCAATAATACACTGTATATTACGTTATATTACATGGTATTTTCAATGATACACTGCATATTACGTTATATTTTAAGGTATTTTCAATGATACACTGCATATTACGTTATATTATATGGTATTTTCAATGATAAACTACGATATATTAGAAGGTATTTTCAATGATACACTGCATACTACGATATATGGTAAGGTATTTTCAATGATACACTGCATATTACGTTATATTATAAGGTATTTTCAATGATAAACTACGATATATTAGAAGGTATTTTCAATGATACACTGCATACTACGATATATCGTAAGGTATTTTCAATGATACACTGCATATTACGTTATATTATAAGGTATTTTCAATGATACACTGCATATTACGTTATATTATAAGGTATTTTCAATGATACACTGCATATTACGTTATAGCGTAAGGTATTTTCAATGATACACTGCATATTACGTTATATTATAAGGTATTTTCAATGATACACTGCATATTACGTTATATTATAAGGTATTTTCAATGATACACTGCATATTACGTTATATTATAAGGTATTTTCAATGATAAACTACGATATATTAGAAGGTATTTTCAATGATACACTGCATACTACGATATATGGTAAGGTATTTTCAATGATACACAGCATGTTACGTTATATTATAAGGTATTTTCAAAGATACACTGCATGTTACGTTATATTATAAGGTATTTTCAAAGATACACTACAAATTACGATATGTTATAAGGTATTTTCAATGATACACTGCATATTACGTTATATTACATGGTATTTTCAATGATACACTGCATATTACGTTATATCGTAAGGTATTTTCAATGATACACTGCATATTACGTTATATTATAAGGTATTTTCAATGATACACTGCATATTACGTTATATTATAAGGTATTTTCAATGATACACTGCATATTACTTTATATTATAAGGTATTTTCAGAGATACACTACAAATTACGTTATATTACATGGTATTTTCAATGATACACTGCATATTACGTTATATTATAAGGTATTATCAATGATACACTGCATATTACGTTATATTATAAGGTATTTTCAATAATACACTGTATATTACGTTATATTACATGGTATTTTCAATGATACACTGCATATTACGTTATATTTTAAGGTATTTTCAATGATACACTGCATATTACGTTATATTATATGGTATTTTCAATGATAAACTACGATATATTAGAAGGTATTTTCAATGATACACTGCATACTACGATATATGGAAAGGTATTTTCAATGATACACTGCATATTACGTTATATTATAAGGTATTTTCAATGATAAACTACGATATATTAGAAGGTATTTTCAATGATACACTGCATACTACGATATATCGTAAGGTATTTTCAATGATACACTGCATATTACGTTATATTATAAGGTATTTTCAATGATACACTGCATATTACGTTATATTATAAGGTATTTTCAATGATACACTGCATATTACGTTATAGCGTAAGGTATTTTCAATGATACACTGCATATTACGTTATATTATAAGGTATTTTCAATGATACCCTGCATATTACGTTATATTATAAGGTATTTTCAATGATACACTGCATATTACGTTATATTATAAGGTATTTTCAATGATACACTGCATATTACGTTATATTATAAGGTATTTTCAATGATAAACTACGATATATTAGAAGGTATTTTCAATGATACACTGCATACTACGATATATGGTAAGGTATTTTCAATGATACACTGCATGTTACGTTATATTATAAGGTATTTTCAATGATAAACTACGATATATTAGAAGGTATTTTCAATGATACACTGCATACTACGATATATCGTAAGGTATTTTCAATGATACACTGCATATTACATTATATTATAAGGTATTTTCAATGATACACTGCATATTACGTTATATTATAAGGTATTTTCAATGATACACTGCATATTACGTTATAGCGTAAGGTATTTTCAATGATACACTGCATATTACGTTATATTATAAGGTATTTTCAATGATACACTGCATATTACGTTATATTATAAGGTATTTTCAATGATACACTGCATATTACGTTATATTATAAGGTATTTTCAATGATAAACTACGATATATTAGAAGGTATTTTCAATGATACACTGCATACTACGATATATGGTAAGGTATTTTCAATGATACACAGCATGTTACGTTATATTATAAGGTATTTTCAAAGATACACTGCATATTACGTTATATTATAAGGTATTATCAATGATACACTGCATATTACGTTATATTATAAGGTATTTTCAATAATACACTGTATATTACGTTATATTACATGGTATTTTCAATGATACACTGCATATTACGTTATATTTTAAGGTATTTTCAATGATACACTGCATATTACGTTATATTATATGGTATTTTCAATGATAAACTACGATATATTAGAAGGTATTTTCAATGATACACTGCATACTACGATATATGGTAAGGTATTTTCAATGATACACTGCATATTACGTTATATTATAAGGTATTTTCAATGATAAACTACGATATATTAGAAGGTATTTTCAATGATACACTGCATACTACGATATATCGTAAGGTATTTTCAATGATACACTGCATATTACGTTATATTATAAGGTATTTTCAATGATACACTGCATATTACGTTATATTATAAGGTATTTTCAATGATAAACTACGATATATTAGAAGGTATTTTCAATGATACACTGCATACTACGATATATGGTAAGGTATTTTCAATGATACACTGCATGTTACGTTATATTATAAGGTATTTTCAATGATAAACTACGATATATTAGAAGGTATTTTCAATGATACACTGCATACTACGATATATCGTAAGGTATTTTCAATGATACACTGCATATTACATTATATTATAAGGTATTTTCAATGATACACTGCATATTACGTTATATTATAAGGTATTTTCAATGATACACTGCATATTACGTTATAGCGTAAGGTATTTTCAATGATACACTGCATATTACGTTATATTATAAGGTATTTTCAATGATACACTGCATATTACGTTATATTATAAGGTATTTTCAATGATACACTGCATATTACGTTATATTATAAGGTATTTTCAATGATAAACTACGATATATTACAAGGTATTTTCAATGATACACTGCATACTACGATATATGGTAAGGTATTTTCAATGATACACAGCATGTTACGTTATATTATAAGGTATTTTCAAAGATACACTGCATGTTACGTTATATTATAAGGTATTTTCAAAGATACACTACAAATTACGATATGTTATAATGTATTTTCAATGATACACTGCATATTACGTTATATTACATGGTATTTTCAATGATACACTGCATATTACGTTATATCGTAAGGTATTTTCAATGATACACTGCATATTACGTTATATTATAAGGTATTTTCAATGATACACTGCATATTACGTTATATTATAAGGTATTTTCAATGATAAACTACGATATATTAGAAGGTATTTTCAATGATACACTGCATATTACGTTATATTATAAGGTATTTTCAATAATACACTGTATATTACGTTATATTACATGGTATTTTCAATGATACACTGCATATTACGTTATATTTTAAGGTATTTTCAATGATACACTGCATATTACGTTATATTATATGGTATTTTCAATGATAAACTACGATATATTAGAAGGTATTTTCAATGATACACTGCATACTACGATATATGGTAAGGTATTTTCAATGATACACTGCATATTACGTTATATTATAAGGTATTTTCAATGATAAACTACGATATATTAGAAGGTATTTTCAATGATACACTGCATACTACGATATATCGTAAGGTATTTTCAATGATACACTGCATATTACGTTATATTATAAGGTATTTTCAATGATACACTGCATATTACGTTATATTATAAGGTATTTTCAATGATACACTGCATATTACGTTATAGCGTAAGGTATTTTCAATGATACACTGCATATTACGTTATATTATAAGGTATTTTCAATGATACCCTGCATATTACGTTATATTATAAGGTATTTTCAATGATACACTGCATATTACGTTATATTATAAGGTATTTTCAATGATAAACTACGATATATTAGAAGGTATTTTCAATGATACACTGCATACTACGATATATGGTAAGGTATTTTCAATGATACACTGCATGTTACGTTATATTATAAGGTATTTTCAATGATAAACTACGATATATTAGAAGGTATTTTCAATGATACACTGCATACTACGATATATCGTAAGGTATTTTCAATGATACACTGCATATTACATTATATTATAAGGTATTTTCAATGATACACTGCATATTACGTTATATTATAAGGTATTTTCAATGATACACTGCATATTACGTTATAGCGTAAGGTATTTTCAATGATACACTGCATATTACGTTATATTATAAGGTATTTTCAATGATACACTGCATATTACGTTATATTATAAGGTATTTTCAATGATACACTGCATATTACGTTATATTATAAGGTATTTTCAATGATAAACTACGATATATTAGAAGGTATTTTCAATGATACACTGCATACTACGATATATGGTAAGGTATTTTCAATGATACACAGCATGTTACGTTATATTATAAGGTATTTTCAAAGATACACTGCATGTTACGTTATATTATAAGGTATTTTCAAAGATACACTACAAATTACGATATGTTATAATGTATTTTCAATGATACACTGCATATTACGTTATATTACATGGTATTTTCAATGATACACTGCATATTACGTTATATCGTAAGGTATTTTCAATGATACACTGCATATTACGTTATATTATAAGGTATTTTCAATGATACACTGCATATTACGTTATATTATAAGGTATTTTCAATGATACACTGCATATTACGTTATATTATAAGGTATTTTCAAAGATACACTACAAATTACGTTATATTACATGGTATTTTCAATGATACACTGCATATTACGTTATATTATAAGGTATTATCAATGATACACTGCATATTACGTTATATTATAAGGTGTTTTCAATAATACACTGTATATTACGTTATATTACATGGTATTTTCATTGATACACTGCATATTACGTTATATTTTAAGGTATTTTCAATGATACACTGCATATTACGTTATATTATATGGTATTTTCAATGATAAACTACGATATATTAGAAGGTATTTTCAATGATACACTGCATACTACGATATATGGTAAGGTATTTTCAATGATACACTGCATATTACGTTATATTATAAGGTATTTTCAATGATAAACTACGATATATTAGAAGGTATTTTCAATGATACACTGCATACTACGATATATCGTAAGGTATTTTCAATGATACACTGCATATTACGTTATATTATAAGGTATTTTCAATGATACACTGCATATTACGTTATATTATAAGGTATTTTCAATGATACACTGCATATTACGTTATAGCGTAAGGTATTTTCAATGATACACTGCATATTACGTTATATTATAAGGTATTTTCAATGATACACTGCATATTACGTTATATTATAAGGTATTTTCAATGATACACTGCATATTACGTTATATTATAAGGTATTTTCAATGATAAACTACGATATATTAGAAGGTATTTTCAATGATACACTGCATACTACGATATATGGTAAGGTATTTTCAATGATACACAGCATGTTACGTTATATTATAAGGTATTTTCAAAGATACACTGCATGTTACGTTATATTATAAGGTATTTTCAAAGATACACTACAAATTACGATATGTTATAATGTATTTTCAATGATACACTGCATATTACGTTATATTACATGGTATTTTCAATGATACACTGCATATTACGTTATATCGTAAGGTATTTTCAATGATACACTGCATATTACGTTATATTATAAGGTATTTTCAATGATACACTGCATATTACGTTATATTATAAGGTATTTTCAATGATACACTGCATATTACGTTATATTATAAGGTATTTTCAAAGATACACTACAAATTACGTTATATTACATGGTATTTTCAATGATACACTGCATATTACGTTATATTATAAGGTATTATCAATGATACACTGCATATTACGTTATATTATAAGGTATTTTCAATAATACACTGTATATTACGTTATATTACATGGTATTTTCATTGATACACTGCATATTACGTTATATTTTAAGGTATCTTCAATGATACACTGCATATTACGTTATATTATATGGTATTTTCAATGATAAACTACGATATATTAGAAGGTATTTTCAATGATACACTGCATACTACGATATATGGTAAGGTATTTTCAATGATACACTGCATATTACGTTATATTATAAGGTATTTTCAATGATAAACTACGATATATTAGAAGGTATTTTCAATGATACACTGCATACTACGATATATCGTAAGGTATTTTCAATGATACACTGCATATTACGTTATATTATAAGGTATTTTCAATGATACACTGCATATTACGTTATATTATAAGGTATTTTCAATGATACACTGCATATTACGTTATAGCGTAAGGTATTTTCAATGATACACTGCATATTACGTTATATTATAAGGTATTTTCAATGATACACTGCATATTACGTTATATTATAAGGTATTTTCAATGATACACTGCATATTACGTTATATTATAAGGTATTTTCAATGATAAACTACGATATATTAGAAGGTATTTTCAATGATACACTGCATACTACGATATATGGTAAGGTATTTTCAATGATACACAGCATGTTACGTTATATTATAAGGTATTTTCAAAGATACACTGCATGTTACGTTATATTATAAGGTATTTTCAAAGATACACTACAAATTACGATATGTTATAATGTATTTTCAATGATACACTGCATATTACGTTATATTACATGGTATTTTCAATGATACACTGCATATTACGTTATATCGTAAGGTATTTTCAATGATACACTGCATATTACGTTATATTATAAGGTATTTTCAATGATACACTGCATATTACGTTATATTATAAGGTATTTTCAATGATACACTGCATATTACGTTATATTATAAGGTATTTTCAATAATACACTGTATATTACGTTATATTACATGGTATTTTCAATGATACACTGCATATTACGTTATATTTTAAGGTATTTTCAATGATACACTGCATATTACGTTATATTATATGGTATTTTCAATGATAAACTACGATATATTAGAAGGTATTTTCAATGATACACTGCATACTACGATATATGGTAAGGTATTTTCAATGATACACTGCATATTACGTTATATTATAAGGTATTTTCAATGATAAACTACGATATATTAGAAGGTATTTTCAATGATACACTGCATACTACGATATATCGTAAGGTATTTTCAATGATACACTGCATATTACGTTATATTATAAGGTGTTTTCAATGATACACTGCATATTACGTTATATTATAAGGTATTTTCAATGATACACTGCATATTACGTTATATTATAAGGTATTTTCAATGATACACTGCATATTACGTTATATTATAAGGTATTTTCAAAGCTACACTACAAATTACGTTATATTACATGGTATTTTCAATGATACACTGCATATTACGTTATATTATAAGGTATTTTCAATGATACACTGCATATTACGTTATATTAGAAGGTATTTTCAATGATACACTGCATATTACGTTATATTATAAGGTATTTTCGATAATACACTGTATATTACGTTATATTACATGGTATTTTCAATGATACACTGCATATTACGTTATATTTTAAGGTATTTTCAATGATACACTGCATATTACGTTATATTATAAGGTATTTTCAATGATAAACTACGATATATTAGAAGGTATTTTCAATGATACACTGCATACTACGATATATGGAAAGGTATTTTCAATGATACACTGCATATTACGTTATATTATAAGGTATTTTCAATGATAAACTACGATATATTAGAAGGTATTTTCAATGATACACTGCATACTACGATATATCGTAAGGTATTTTCAATGCTACACTGCATATTACGTTATATTATAAGGTATTTTCAATGATACACTGCATATTACGTTATATTATAAGGTATTTTCAATGATAAACTACGATATATTAGAAGGTATTTTCAATGATACACTGCATACTACTATATATCGTAAGGTATTTTCAATGATACACTGCATATTACGTTATATTATAAGGTATTTTCAATGATACACTGCATATTACGTTATATTAGAAGGTATTTTCAATGATACACTGCATATTACGTTATATTATAAGGTATTTTCGATAATACACTGTATATTACGTTATATTACATGGTATTTTCAATGATACACTGCATATTACGTTATATTTTAAGGTATTTTCAATGATACACTGCATATTACGTTATATTATATGGTATTTTCAATGATAAACTACGATATATTAGAAGGTATTTTCAATGATACACTGCATACTACGATATATGGTAAGGTATTTTCAATGATACACAGCATGTTACGTTATATTATAAGGTATTTTCAAAGATACACTGCATGTTACGTTATATTATAAGGTATTTTCAAAGATACACTACAAATTACGATATGTTATAATGTATTTTCAATGATACACTGCATATTACGTTATATTACATGGTATTTTCAATGATACACTGCATATTACGTTATATCGTAAGGTATTTTCAATGATACACTGCATATTACGTTATATTATAAGGTATTTTCAATGATACACTGCATATTACGTTATATTTTAAGGTATTTTCAATGATACACTGCATATTACGTTATATTATATGGTATTTTCAATGATAAACTACGATATATTAGAAGGTATTTTCAATGATACACTGCATACTACGATATATGGTAAGGTATTTTCAATGATACACTGCATATTACGTTATATTATAAGGTATTTTCAATGATAAACTACGATATATTAGAAGGTATTTTCAATGATACACTGCATACTACGATATATCGTAAGGTATTTTCAATGATACACTGCATATTACGTTATATTATAAGGTGTTTTCAATGATACACTGCATATTACGTTATATTAGAAGGTATTTTCAATGATACACTGCATATTACGTTATATTATAAGGTATTTTCAATGATACACTGCATATTACGTTATATTATAAGGTATTTTCAAAGCTACACTACAAATTACGTTATATTACATGGTATTTTCAATGATACACTGCATATTACGTTATATTATAAGGTATTTTCAATGATACACTGCATATTACGTTATATTAGAAGGTATTTTCAATGATACACTGCATATTACGTTATATTATAAGGTATTTTCGATAATACACTGTATATTACGTTATATTACATGGTATTTTCAATGATACACTGCATATTACGTTATATTTTAAGGTATTTTCAATGATACACTGCATATTACGTTATATTATATGGTATTTTCAATGATAAACTACGATATATTACAAGGTATTTTCAATGATACACTGCATACTACGATATATGGTAAGGTATTTTCAATGATACACTGCATATTACGTTATATTATAAGGTATTTTCAATGATAAACTACGATATATTAGAAGGTATTTTCAATGATACACTGCATACTACGATATATCGTAAGGTATTTTCAATGCTACACTGCATATTACGTTATATTATAAGGTATTTTCAATGATACACTGCATATTACGTTATATTATAAGGTATTTTCAATGATAAACTACGATATATTAGAAGGTATTTTCAATGATACACTGCATACTACTATATATCGTAAGGTATTTTCAATGATACACTGCATATTACGTTATATTATAAGGTATTTTCAATGATACACTGCATATTACGTTATATTATAAGGTATTTGCAATGATATACTCCATATTACGTTATATCGTAAGGTATTTTCAATGATACACTGCATATTACGTTATATTACATGGTATTTTCAATGATACACTGCATATTACGTTATATCGTAAGGTTTTTTCAATGATACACTGCATATTACGTTATATTATAAGGTATTTTCAATGATACACTGCATATTACGTTATATTATAAGGTATTTTCAAAGATACACTACAAATTACGTTATATTACATGGTATTTTCAATGATACACTGCATATTACGTTATATTATAAGGTATTTTCAATGATACACTGCATATTACGTTATATTATAAGGTATTTTCAATGATACACTGCATATTACGTTATATTATAAGGTATTTTCAATAATACACTGTATATTACGTTATATTACATGGTATTTTCAATGATACACTGCATATTACGTTATATTTTAAGGTATTTTCAATGATACACTGCATATTACGTTATATTATAAGGTATTTTCAATGATAAACTACGATATATTAGAAGGTATTTTCAATGATACACTGCATACTACGATATATGGTAAGGTATTTTCAATGATACACTGCATATTACGTTATATTATAAGGTATTTTCAATGATACACTGCATATTACGTTATATTATAAGGTATTTTCAATGATACACTGCATATTACGTTATATTATAAGGTATTTTCAATGATAAACTACGATATATTAGAAGGTATTTTCAATGATACACTGCATACTACTATATATCGTAAGGTATTTTCAATGATACACTGCATATTACGTTATATTATAAGGTATTTTCAATGATACACTGCATATTACGTTATATTATAAGGTATTTTCAATGATACACTCCATATTACGTTATATCGTAAGGTATTTTCAATGATACACTGCATATTACGTTATATTATAAGGTATTTTCAATGATACACTGCATATTACGTTATATTATAAGGTGTTTTCAATGATACACTGCATATTACGTTATATTAGAAGGTATTTTCAATGATACACTGCATATTACGTTATATTATAAGGTATTTTCAATGATACACTGCATATTACGTTATATTATAAGGTATTTTCAAAGATACACTACAAATTACGTTATATTACATGGTATTTTCAATGATACACTGCATATTACGTTATATTATAAGGTATTTTCAATGATACACTGCATATTACGTTATATTAGAAGGTATTTTCAATGATACACTGCATATTACGTTATATTATAAGGTATTTTCGATAATACACTGAATATTACGTTATATTACATGGTATTTTCAATGATACACTGCATATTACGTTATATTTTAAGGTATTTTCAATGATACACTGCATATTACGTTATATTATATGGTATTTTCAATGATAAACTACGATATATTAGAAGGTATTTTCAATGATACACTGCATACTACGATATATGGTAAGGTATTTTCAATGATACACTGCATATTACGTTATATTATAAGGTATTTTCAATGATAAACTACGATATATTAGAAGGTATTTTCAATGATACACTGCATACTACGATATATCGTAAGGTATTTTCAATGCTACACTGCATATTACGTTATATTATAAGGTATTTTCAATGATACACTGCATATTACGTTATATTATAAGGTATTTTCAATGATAAACTACGATATATTAGAAGGTATTTTCAATGATACACTGCATACTACTATATATCATAAGGTATTTTCAATGATACACTGCATATTACGTTATATTATAAGGTATTTTCAATGATACACTGCATATTACGTTATATTATAAGGTATTTGCAATGATATACTCCATATTACGTTATATCGTAAGGTATTTTCAATGATACACTGCATATTACGTTATATTATAAGGTGTTTTCAATGATACACTGCATATTACGTTATATTAGAAGGTATTTTCAGTGATACACTGCATATTACGTTATATTATAAGGTATTTTCAATGATACACTGCATATTACGTTATATTATAAGGTATTTTCAAAGATACACTACAAATTACGTTATATTACATGGTATTTTCAATGATACACTGCATATTACGTTATATTTTAAGGTATTTTCAATGATACACTGCATATTACGTTATATTATATGGTATTTTCAATGATAAACTACGATATATTAGAAGGTATTTTCAATGATACACTGCATACTACGATATATGGTAAGGTATTTTCAATGATACACTGCATATTACGTTATATTATAAGGTATTTTCAATGATAAACTACGATATATTAGAAGGTATTTTCAATGATACACTGCATACTACGATATATCGTAAGGTATTTTCAATGCTACACTGCATATTACGTTATATTATAAGGTATTTTCAAGGATACACTGCATATTACGTTATATTATAAGGTATTTTCAATGATACACTGCATATTACGTTATATTATAAGGTATTTTCAATGATACACTGCATACTACGATATATGGAAATGTATTTTCAATGATACACTGCATATTACGTTATATTATAAGGTATTTTCAATGATACACTGCATATTACGTTATATTATAAGGTATTTGCAATGATATACTCCATATTACGTTATATCGTAAGGTATTTTCAATGATACACTGCATATTACGTTATATTATATGGTGTTTTCAATGATACACTGCATATTACGTTATATTATAAGGTGTTTTCAATGATACACTGCATATTACGTTATATTAGAAGGTATTTTCAATGATACACTGCATATTACGTTATATTATTAGGTATTTTCAATGATACACTGCATATTACGTTATATTATAAGGTATTTTCAAAGATACACTACAAATTACGTTATATTACATGGTATTTTCAATGATACACTGCATATTACGTTATATTATAAGGTATTTTCAATGATACACTGCATATTACGTTATATTATAAGGTATTTTCAATGATACACTGCATATTACGTTATATTATAAGGTATTTTCAATAATACACTGTATATTACGTTATATTACATGGTATTTTCAATGATACACTGCATATTACGTTATATTTTAAGGTATTTTCAATGATACACTGCATATTACGTTATATTATATGGTATTTTCAATGATAAACTACGATATATTAGAAGGTATTTTCAATGATACACTGCATACTACGATATATGGTAAGGTATTTTCAATGATACACTGCATATTACGTTATATTATAAGGTATTTTCAATGATAAACTACGATATATTAGAAGGTATTTTCAATGATACACTGCATATTACGTTATATTATAAGGTGTTTTCAATGATACACTGCATATTACGTTATATTAGAAGGTATTTTCAATGATACACTGCATATTACGTTATATTATAAGGTATTTTCAATGATACACTGCATATTACGTTATATTATAAGGTATTTGCAATGATACACTCCATATTACGTTATATCGTAAGGTATTTTCTATGATACACTGCATATTACGTTATATTATAAGGTATTTTCAATGATACACTGCATATTACGTTATATTATAAGGTGTTTTCAATGATACACTGCATATTACGTTATATTAGAAGGTATTTTCAATGATACACTGCATATTACGTTATATTATAAGGTATTTTCAATGATACACTGCATATTACGTTATATTATAAGGTATTTGCAATGATACACTCCATATTACGTTATATCGTAAGGTATTTTCAATGATACACTGCATATTACGTTATATTATAAGGTATTTTCAATGATACACTGCATATTACGTTATATTATAAGGTGTTTTCAATGATACACTGCATATTACGTTATATTAGAAGGTATTTTCAATGATACACTGCATATTACGTTATATTATAAGGTATTTTCAATGATACACTGCATATTACGTTATATTATAAGGTATTTTCAAAGATACACTACAAATTACGTTATATTACATGGTATTTTCAATGATACACTGCATATTACGTTATATTATAAGGTATTTTCAATGATACACTGCATATTACGTTATATTATAAGGTATTTTCAATGATACACTGCATATTACGTTATATTATAAGGTATTTTCGATAATACACTGTATATTACGTTATATTACATGGTATTTTCAATGATACACTGCATATTACGTTATATTTTAAGGTATTTTCAATGATACACTGCATATTACGTTATATTATAAGGTATTTTCAATGATAAACTACGATATATTAGAAGGTATTTTCAATGATACACTGCATACTACGATATATGGTAAGGTATTTTCAATGATACACTGCATATTACGTTATATTATAAGGTATTTTCAATGATAAACTACGATATATTAGAAGGTATTTTCAATGATACACTGCATACTACGATATATCGTAAGGTATTTTCAATGCTACACTGCATATTACGTTATATTATAAGGTATTTTCAATGATACACTGCATATTACGTTATATTATAAGGTATTTTCAATGATACACTGCATATTACGTTATATTATAAGGTATTTTCAATGATACACTGCATATTACGTTATATTATAAGGTATTTTCAATGATAAACTACGATATATTAGAAGGTATTTTCAATGATACACTGCATACTACGATATATCGTAAGGTATTTTCAATGCTACACTGCATATTACGTTATATTATAAGGTATTTTCAATGATACACTGCATATTACGTTATATTATAAGGTGTTTTCAATGATACACTGCATATTACGTTATATTAGAAGGTATTTTCAATGATACACTGCATATTACGTTATATGTGTAAGGTATTTTCAATGATACACTGCATATTACGTTATATTATAAGGTATTTTCAAAGATACACTACAAATTACGTTATATTACATGGTATTTTCAATGATACACTGCATATTACGTTATATTATAAGGTGTTTTCAATGATACACTGCATATTACGTTATATTAGAAGGTATTTTCAATGATACACTGCATATTACGTTATATGTATAAGGTATTTTCAATGATACACTGCATATTACGTTATATTATAAGGTATTTTCAAAGATACACTACAAATTACGTTATATTACATGGTATTTTCAATGATACACTGCATATTACGTTATATTATAAGGTATTTTCAATGATACACTGCATATTACGTTATATTATAAGGTATTTTCAATGATACAC
This sequence comes from Lasioglossum lativentre, assembly GCA_916610255.1. NCBI lineage: Eukaryota > Metazoa > Arthropoda > Insecta > Hymenoptera > Halictidae > Lasioglossum > Lasioglossum lativentre. The sequence continues at coordinate 127,288 of CAKAJI010000413.1, forward strand.
TGCATATTACGTTATATTATAAGGTATTTTCAATAATACACTGTATATTACGTTATATTACATGGTATTTTCAATGATACACTGCATATTACGTTATATTTTGAGGTATTTTCAATGATACACTGCATATTACGTTATATTATATGGTATTTTCAATGATAAACTACGATATATTAGAAGGTATTTTCAATGATACACTGCATACTACGATATATGGTAAGGTATGTTCAATGATACACTGCATATTACGTTATATTATAAGGTATTTTCAATGATAAACTACGATATATTAGAAGGTATTTTCAATGATACACTGCATACTACGATATATCGTAAGGTATTTTCAATGCTACACTGCATATTACGTTATATTATAAGGTATTTTCAATGATACACTGCATATTACGTTATATTATAAGGTGTTTTCAATGATACACTGCATATTACGTTATATTAGAAGGTATTTTCAATGATACACTGCATATTACGTTATATTATAAGGTATTTTCAATGATACACTGCATATTACGTTATATTATAAGGTATTTTCAATGATACACTCCATATTACGTTATATCGTAAGGTATTTTCAATGATACACTGCATATTACGTTATATTATAAGGTATTTTCAATGATACACTGCATATTACGTTATATTATAAGGTGTTTTCAATGATACACTGCATATTACGTTATATTAGAAGGTATTTTCAATGATACACTGCATATTACGTTATATTATAAGGTATTTTCAATGATACACTGCATATTACGTTATATTATAAGGTATTTTCAAAGATACACTACAAATTACGTTATATTACATGGTATTTTCAATGATACACTGCATATTACGTTATATTATAAGGTATTTTCAATGATACACTGCATATTACGTTATATTATAAGGTATTTTCAATGATACACTGCATATTACGTTATATTATAAGGTATTTTCGATAATACACTGTATATTACGTTATATTACATGGTATTTTCAATGATACACTGCATATTACGTTATATTTTAAGGTATTTTCAATGATACACTGCATATTACGTTATATTATATGGTATTTTCAATGATAAACTACGATATATTACAAGGTATTTTCAATGATACACTGCATACTACGATATATGGTAAGGTATTTTCAATGATACACTGCATATTACGTTATATTATAAGGTATTTTCAATGATAAACTACGATATATTAGAAGGTATTTTCAATGATACACTGCATACTACGATATATCGTAAGGTATTTTCAATGCTACACTGCATATTACGTTATATTATAAGGTATTTTCAATGATACACTGCATATTACGTTATATTATAAGGTATTTTCAATGATACACTGCATATTACGTTATATTATAAGGTATTTTCAATGATACACTGCATACTACGATATATGGAAAGGTATTTTCAATGATACACTGCATATTACGTTATATTATAAGGTATTTTCAATGATAACCTACGATATATTAGAAGGTATTTTCAATGATACACTGCATACTACTATATATCGTAAGGTATTTTCAATGATACACTGCATATTACGTTATATTATAAGGTATTTTCAATGATACACTGCATATTACGTTATATTATAAGGTGTTTTCAATGATACACTGCATATTACGTTATATTAGAAGGTATTTTCAATGATACACTGCATATTACGTTATATTATAAGGTATTTTCAATGATACACTGCATATTACGTTATATTATAAGGTATTTTCAAAGATACACTACAAATTACGTTATATTACATGGTATTTTCAATGATACACTGCATATTACGTTATATTATAAGGTATTTTCAATGATACACTGCATATTACGTTATATTATAAGGTATTTTCAATGATACACTGCATATTACGTTATATTATAAGGTATTTTCAATAATACACTGTATATTACGTTATATTACATGGTATTTTCAATGATACACTGCATATTACGTTATATTTTAAGGTATTTTCAATGATACACTGCATATTACGTTATATTATATGGTATTTTCAATGATAAACTACGATATATTAGAAGGTATTTTCAATGATACACTGCATACTACGATATATGGTAAGGTATTTTCAATGATACACTGCATATTACGTTATATTATAAGGTATTTTCAATGATAAACTACGATATATTAGAAGGTATTTTCCATGATACACTGCATACTACGATATATCGTAAGGTATTTTCAATGCTACACTGCATATTACGTTATATTATAAGGTATTTTCAATGATACACTGCATATTACGTTATATTATAAGGTATTTTCAATGATACACTGCATATTACGTTATATTATAAGGTATTTTCAATGATACACTGCATATTACGTTATATTATAAGGTATTTTCAATGATAAACTACGATATATTAGAAGGTATTTTCAATGATACACTGCATACTACGATATATCGTAAGGTATTTTCAATGCTACACTGCATATTACGTTATATTATAAGGTATTTTCAATGATACACTGCATATTACGTTATATTATAAGGTATTTTCAATGATACACTGCATATTACGTTATATTAGAAGGTATTTTCAATGATACACTGCATATTACGTTATATTATAAGGTATTTTCAATGATACACTGCATATTACGTTATATTATAAGGTATTTTCAAAGATACACTACAAATTACGTTATATTACATGGTATTTTCAATGATACACTGCATATTACGTTATATTATAAGGTATTTTCAATGATACACTGCATATTACGTTATATTATAAGGTATTTTCAATGATACACTGCATATTACGTTATATTATAAGGTATTTTCAATGATACACTGCATATTACGTTATATTATAAGGTATTTTCAAAGATACACTACAAATTACGTTATATTATAAGGTGTTTTCAATGATACACTGCATATTACGTTATATTAGAAGGTATTTTCAATGATACACTGCATATTACGTTATATTATAAGGTATTTTCAATGATACACTGCATATTACGTTATATTATAAGGTATTTTCAAAGATACACTACAAATTACGTTATATTACATGGTATTTTCAATGATAAACTACGATATATTAGAAGGTATTTTCAATGATACACTGCATACTACGATATATGGTAAGGTATTTTCAATGATACACTGCATATTACGTTATATTATAAGGTATTTTCAATGATAAACTACGATATATTAGAAGGTATTTTCAATGATACACTGCATACTACGATATATCGTAAGGTATTTTCAATGCTACACTGCATATTACGTTATATTATAAGGTATTTTCAATGATACACTGCATATTACGTTATATTATAAGGTGTTTTCAATGATACACTGCATATTACGTTATATTAGAAGGTATTTTCAATGATACACTGCATATTACGTTATATTATAAGGTATTTTCAATGATACACTGCATATTACGTTATATTAGAAGGTATTTTCAATGATACACTGCATATTACGTTATATTATAAGGTATTTTCAATGATACACTGCATATTACGTTATATTATAAGGTATTTTCAATAATACACTGTATATTACGTTATATTACATGGTATTTTCAATGATACACTGCATATTACGTTATATTTTAAGGTATTTTCAATGATACACTGCATATTACGTTATATTATAAGGTATTTTCAATGATAAACTACGATATATTAGAAGGTATTTTCAATGATACACTGCATACTACGATATATGGTAAGGTATTTTCAATGATACACTGCATATTACGTTATATTATAAGGTATTTTCAATGATAAACTACGATATATTAGAAGGTATTTTCAATGATACACTGCATACTACGATATATCGTAAGGTATTTTCAATGCTACACTGCATATTACGTTATATTATAAGGTATTTTCAATGATACACTGCATATTACGTTATATTATAAGGTGTTTTCAATGATACACTGCATATTACGTTATATTAGAAGGTATTTTCAATGATACACTGCATATTACGTTATATTATAAGGTATTTTCAATGATACACTGCATATTACGTTATATTATAAGGTATTTGCAATGATACACTCCATATTACGTTATATCGTAAGGTATTTTCAATGATACACTGCATATTACGTTATATTATAAGGTATTTTCAATGATACACTGCATATTACGTTATATTATAAGGTATTTTCAATGATAAACTACGATATATTATAAGGTATTTTCAATGATACACTGCATATTACGTTATATTATAAGGTGTTTTCAATGATACACTGCATATTACGTTATATTAGAAGGTATTTTCAATGATACACTGCATATTACGTTATATTATAAGGTATTTTCAATGATACACTGCATATTACGTTATATTATAAGGTATTTTCAAAGATACACTACAAATTACGTTATATTACATGGTATTTTCAATGATACACTGCATATTACGTTATATTATAAGGTATTTTCAATGATACACTGCATATTACGTTATATTATAAGGTATTTTCAATAATACACTGTATATTACGTTATATTACATGGTATTTTCAATGATACACTGCATATTACGTTATATTTTAAGGTATTTTCAATGATACACTGCATATTACGTTATATTATATGGTATTTTCAATGATAAACTACGATATATTAGAAGGTATTTTCAATGATACACTGCATACTACGATATATGGTAAGGTATTTTCAATGATACACTGCATATTACGTTATATTATAAGGTATTTTCAATGATAAACTACGATATATTAGAAGGTATTTTCAATGATACACTGCATACTACGATATATCGTAAGGTATTTTCAATGCTACACTGCATATTACGTTATATTATAAGGTATTTTCAATGATACACTGCATATTACGTTATATTATAAGGTGTTTTCAATGATACACTGCATATTACGTTATATTAGAAGGTATTTTCAATGATACACTGCATATTACGTTATATTATAAGGTATTTTCAATGATACACTGCATATTACGTTATATTATAAGGTATTTGCAATGATACACTCCATATTACGTTATATCGTAAGGTATTTTCAATGATACACTGCATATTACGTTATATTATAAGGTATTTTCAATGATACACTGCATATTACGTTATATTATAAGGTGTTTTCAATGATACACTGCATATTACGTTATATTAGAAGGTATTTTCAATGATACACTGCATATTACGTTATATTATAAGGTATTTTCAATGATACACTGCATATTACGATATATTATAAGGTATTTTCAAAGATACACTACAAATTACGTTATATTACATGGTATTTTCAATGATACACTGCATATTACGTTATATTATAAGGTATTTTCAATGATACACTGCATATTACGTTATATTATAAGGTATTTTCAATGATACACTGCATATTACGTTATATTATAAGGTATTTTCAATAATACACTGTATATTACGTTATATTACATGGTATTTTCAATGATACACTGCATATTACGTTATATTTTAAGGTATTTTCAATGATACACTGCATATTACGTTATATTATATGGTATTTTCAATGATAAACTACGATATATTAGAAGGTATTTTCAATGATACACTGCATACTACGATATATGGTAAGGTATTTTTAATGATACACTGCATATTACGTTATATTATAAGGTATTTTCAATGATAAACTACGATATATTAGAAGGTATTTTCCATGATACACTGCATACTACGATATATCGTAAGGTATTTTCAATGCTACACTGCATATTACGTTATATTATAAGGTATTTTCAATGATACACTGCATATTACGTTATATTATAAGGTATTTTCAATGATACACTGCATATTACGTTATATTATAAGGTATTTTCAATGATACACTGCATATTACGTTATATTATAAGGTATTTTCAATGATAAACTACGATATATTAGAAGGTATTTTCAATGATACACTGCATACTACGATATATCGTAAGGTATTTTCAATGCTACACTGCATATTACGTTATATTATAAGGTATTTTCAATGATACACTGCATATTACGTTATATTATAAGGTGTTTTCAATGATACACTGCATATTACGTTATATTAGAAGGTATTTTCAATGATACACTGCATATTACGTTATATTATAAGGTATTTTCAATGATACACTGCATATTACGTTATATTATAAGGTATTTTCAAAGATACACTACAAATTACGTTATATTACATGGTATTTTCAATGATACACTGCATATTACGTTATATTATAAGGTATTTTCAATGATACACTGCATATTACGTTATATTATAAGGTATTTTCAATGATACACTGCATATTACGTTATATTATAAGGTATTTTCAATGATACACTGCATATTACGTTATATTATAAGGTATTTTCAAAGATACACTACAAATTACGTTATATTATAAGGTATTTTCAATGATACACTGCATATTACGTTATATTAGAAGGTATTTTCAATGATACACTGCATATTACGTTATATTATAAGGTATTTTCAATGATACACTGCATATTACGTTATATTATAAGGTATTTTCAAAGATACACTACAAATTACGTTATATTACATGGTATTTTCAATGATAAACTACGATATATTAGAAGGTATTTTCAATGATACACTGCATACTACGATATATGGTAAGGTATTTTCAATGATACACTGCATATTACGTTATATTATAAGGTATTTTCAATGATACACTGCATATTACGTTATATTATAAGGTGTTTTCAATGATACACTGCATATTACGTTATATTAGAAGGTATTTTCAATGATACACTGCATATTACGTTATATTATAAGGTATTTTCAATGATACACTGCATATTACGTTATATTATAAGGTATTTTCAAAGATACACTACAAATTACGTTATATTACATGGTATTTTCAATGATACACTGCATATTACGTTATATTATAAGGTATTTTCAATGATACACTGCATATTACGTTATATTATAAGGTATTTTCAATGATACACTGCATATTACGTTATATTATAAGGTATTTTCAATGATACACTGCATATTACGTTATATTATAAGGTATTTTCAAAGATACACTACAAATTACGTTATATTATAAGGTATTTTCAATGATACACTGCATATTACGTTATATTAGAAGGTATTTTCAATGATACACTGCATATTACGTTATATTATAAGGTATTTTCAAAGATACACTACAAATTACGTTATATTACATGGTATTTTCAATGATAAACTACGATATATTAGAAGGTATTTTCAATGATACACTGCATACTACGATATATGGTAAGGTATTTTCAATGATACACTGCATATTACGTTATATTATAAGGTATTTTCAATGATAAACTACGATATATTAGAAGGTATTTTCAATGATACACTGCATACTACGATATATCGTAAGGTATTTTCAATGCTACACTGCATATTACGTTATATTATAAGGTATTTTCAATGATACACTGCATATTACGTTATATTATAAGGTGTTTTCAATGATACACTGCATATTACGTTATATTAGAAGGTATTTTCAATGATACACTGCATATTACGTTATATTATAAGGTATTTTCAATGATACACTGCATATTACGTTATATTAGAAGGTATTTTCAATGATACACTGCATATTACGTTATATTATAAGGTATTTTCAATGATACACTGCATATTACGTTATATTATAAGGTATTTTCAATAATACACTGTATATTACGTTATATTACATGGTATTTTCAATGATACACTGCATATTACGTTATATTTTAAGGTATTTTCAATGATACACTGCATATTACGTTATATTATATGGTATTTTCAATGATAAACTACGATATATTAGAAGGTATTTTCAATGATACACTGCATACTACGATATATGGTAAGGTATTTTCAATGATACACTGCATATTACGTTATATTATAAGGTATTTTCAATGATAAACTACGATATATTAGAAGGTATTTTCAATGATACACTGCATATTACGATATATCGTAAGGTATTTTCAATGCTACACTGCATATTACGTTATATTATAAGGTATTTTCAATGATACACTGCATATTACGTTATATTATAAGGTGTTTTCAATGATACACTGCATATTACGTTATATTAGAAGGTATTTTCAATGATACACTGCATATTACGTTATATTATAAGGTATTTTCAATGATACACTGCATATTACGTTATATTATAAGGTATTTTCAATGATACACTCCATATTACGTTATATCGTAAGGTATTTTCAATGATACACTGCATATTACGTTATATTATAAGGTATTTTCAATGATACACTGCATATTACGTTATATTATAAGGTGTTTTCAATGATACACTGCATATTACGTTATATTAGAAGGTATTTTCAATGATACACTGCATATTACGTTATATTATAAGGTATTTTCAATGATACACTGCATATTACGTTATATTATAAGGTATTTTCAAAGATACACTACAAATTACGTTATATTACATGGTATTTTCAATGATACACTGCATATTACGTTATATTATAAGGTATTTTCAATGATACACTGCATATTACGTTATATTATAAGGTATTTTCAATGATACACTGCATATTACGTTATATTATAAGGTATTTTCGATAATACACTGAATATTACGTTATATTACATGGTATTTTCAATGATACACTGCATATTACGTTATATTTTAAGGTATTTTCAATGATACACTGCATATTACGTTATATTATATGGTATTTTCAATGATAAACTACGATATATTAGAAGGTATTTTCAATGATACACTGCATACTACGATATATGGTAAGGTATTTTCAATGATACACTGCATATTACGTTATATTATAAGGTATTTTCAATGATAAACTACGATATATTAGAAGGTATTTTCAATGATACACTGCATACTACGATATGTCGTAAGGTATTTTCAATGCTACACTGCATATTACGTTATATTATAAGGTATTTTCAATGATACACTGCATATTACGTTATATTATAAGGTGTTTTCAATGATACACTGCATATTACGTTATATTAGAAGGTATTTTCAATGATACACTGCATATTACGTTATATTATAAGGTATTTTCAATGATACACTGCATATTACGTTATATTATAAGGTATTTTCAAAGATACACTACAAATTACGTTATATTACATGGTATTTTCAATGATACACTGCATATTACGTTATATTATAAGGTATTTTCAATGATACACTGCATATTACGTTATATTATAAGGTATTTTCAATGATACACTGCATATTACGTTATATTATAAGGTATTTTCAATGATACACTGCATATTACGTTATATTATAAGGTATTTTCAAAGATACACTACAAATTACGTTATATTATAAGGTGTTTTCAATGATACACTGCATATTACGTTATATTAGAAGGTATTTTCAATGATACACTGCATATTACGTTATATTATAAGGTATTTTCAAAGATACACTACAAATTACGTTATATTACATGGTATTTTCAATGATAAACTACGATATATTAGAAGGTATTTTCAATGATACACTGCATACTACGATATATGGTAAGGTATTTTCAATGATACACTGCATATTACGTTATATTATAAGGTATTTTCAATGATAAACTACGATATATTAGAAGGTATTTTCAATGATACACTGCATACTACGATATATCGTAAGGTATTTTCAATGCTACACTGCATATTACGTTATATTATAAGGTATTTTCAATGATACACTGCATATTACGTTATATTATAAGGTGTTTTCAATGATACACTGCAAATATTACGTTATATTAGAAGGTATTTTCAATGATACACTGCATATTACGTTATATTATAAGGTATTTTCAATGATACACTGCATATTACGTTATATTAGAAGGTATTTTCAATGATACACTGCATATTACGTTATATTATAAGGTATTTTCAATGATACACTGCATATTACGTTATATTATAAGGTATTTTCAATAATACACTGTATATTACGTTATATTACATGGTATTTTCAATGATACACTGCATATTACGTTATATTTTAAGGTATTTTCAATGATACACTGCATATTACGTTATATTATATGGTATTTTCAATGATAAACTACGATATATTAGAAGGTATTTTCAATGATACACTGCATACTACGATATATGGTAAGGTATTTTCAATGATACACTGCATATTACGTTATATTATAAGGTATTTTCAATGATAAACTACGATATATTAGAAGGTATTTTCAATGATACACTGCATACTACGATATATCGTAAGGTATTTTCAATGCTACACTGCATATTACGTTATATTATAAGGTATTTTCAATGATACACTGCATATTACGTTATATTATAAGGTGTTTTCAATGATACACTGCATATTACGTTATATTAGAAGGTATTTTCAATGATACACTGCATATTACGTTATATTATAAGGTATTTTCAATGATACACTGCATATTACGTTATATTATAAGGTATTTTCAATGATACACTCCATATTACGTTATATCGTAAGGTATTTTCAATGATACACTGCATATTACGTTATATTATAAGGTATTTTCAATGATACACTGCATATTACGTTATATTATAAGGTGTTTTCAATGATACACTGCATATTACGTTATATTAGAAGGTATTTTCAATGATACACTGCATATTACGTTATATTATAAGGTATTTTCAATGATACACTGCATATTACGTTATATTATAAGGTATTTTCAAAGATACACTACAAATTACGTTATATTACATGGTATTTTCAATGATACACTGCATATTACGTTATATTATAAGGTATTTTCAATGATACACTGCATATTACGTTATATTATAAGGTATTTTCAATGATACACTGCATATTACGTTATATTATAAGGTATTTTCGATAATACACTGAATATTACGTTATATTACATGGTATTTTCAATGATACACTGCATATTACGTTATATTTTAAGGTATTTTCAATGATACACTGCATATTACGTTATATTATATGGTATTTTCAATGATAAACTACGATATATTAGAAGGTATTTTCAATGATACACTGCATACTACGATATATGGTAAGGTATTTTCAATGATACACTGCATATTACGTTATATTATAAGGTATTTTCAATGATAAACTACGATATAATAGAAGGTATTTTCAATGATACACTGCATACTACGATATATCGTAAGGTATTTTCAATGATACACTGCATATTACGTTATATTATAAGGTATTTTCAATGATACACTGCATATTACGTTATATTATAAGGTATTTTCAATGATACACTGCATATTACGTTATATTATAAGGTATTTTCAATGATACACTGCATACTACGATATATGGAAAGGTATTTTCAATGATACACTGCATATTACGTTATATTATAAGGTATTTTCAATGATAAACTACGATATATTAGAAGGTATTTTCAATGATACACTGCATACTACTATATATCGTAAGGTATTTTCAATGATACACTGCATATTACGTTATATTATAAGGTATTTTCAATGATAAACTACGATATATTAGAAGGTATTTTCAATGATACACTGCATACTACGATATATCGTAAGGTATTTTCAATGATACACTGCATATTACGTTATATTATAAGGTATTTTCAATGATACACTGCATATTACGTTATATTATAAGGTGTTTTCAATGATACACTGCATATTACGTTATATTAGAAGGTATTTTCAATGATACACTGCATATTACGTTATATTATAAGGTATTTTCAATGATACACTGCATATTACGTTATATTATAAGGTATTTTCAATGATACACTCCATATTACGTTATATCGTAAGGTATTTTCAATGATACACTGCATATTACGTTATATTATAAGGTATTTTCAATGATACACTGCATATTACGTTATATTATAAGGTGTTTTCAATGATACACTGCATATTACGTTATATTAGAAGGTATTTTCAATGATACACTGCATATTACGTTATATTATAAGGTATTTTCAATGATACACTGCATATTACGTTATATTATAAGGTATTTTCAAAGATACACTACAAATTACGTTATATTACATGGTATTTTCAATGATACACTGCATATTACGTTATATTATAAGGTATTTTCAATGATACACTGCATATTACGTTATATTATAAGGTATTTTCAATGATACACTGCATATTACGTTATATTATAAGGTATTTTCGATAATACACTGCATATTACGTTATATTACATGGTATTTTCAATGATACACTGCATATTACGTTATATTTTAAGGTATTTTCAATGATACACTGCATATTACGTTATATTATATGGTATTTTCAATGATAAACTACGATATATTAGAAGGTATTTTCAATGATGCACTGCATACTACGATATATGGTAAGGTATTTTCAATGATACACTGCATATTACGTTATATTATAAGGTATTTTCAATGATAAACTACGATATAATAGAAGGTATTTTCAATGATACACTGCATACTACGATATATCGTAAGGTATTTTCAATGCTACACTGCATATTACGTTATATTATAAGGTATTTTCAATGATACACTGCATATTACGTTATATTATAAGGTATTTTCAATGATACACTGCATATTACGTTATATTAGAAGGTATTTTCAATGATACACTGCATATTACGTTATATTATAAGGTATTTTCAATGATACACTGCATATTACGTTATATTATAAGGTATTTTCAATAATACACTGTATATTACGTTATATTACATGGTATTTTCAATGATACACTGCATATTACGTTATATTTTAAGGTATTTTCAATGATACACTGCATATTACGTTATATTATAAGGTATTTTCAATGATAAACTACGATATATTAGAAGGTATTTTCAATGATACACTGCATACTACGATATATGGTAAGGTATTTTCAATGATACACTGCATATTACGTTATATTATAAGGTATTTTCAATGATAAACTACGATATATTAGAAGGTATTTTCAATGATACACTGCATACTACGATATATCGTAAGGTATTTTCAATGCTACACTGCATATTACGTTATATTATAAGGTATTTTCAATGATACACTGCATATTACGTTATATTATAAGGTGTTTTCAATGATACACTGCATATTACGTTATATTAGAAGGTATTTTCAATGATACACTGCATATTACGTTATATTATAAGGTATTTTCAATGATACACTGCATATTACGTTATATTATAAGGTATTTTCAATGATACACTCCATATTACGTTATATCGTAAGGTATTTTCAATGATACACTGCATATTACGTTATATTATAAGGTATTTTCAATGATACACTGCATATTACGTTATATTATAAGGTGTTTTCAATGATACACTGCATATTACGTTATATTAGAAGGTATTTTCAATGATACACTGCATATTACGTTATATTATAAGGTATTTTCAATGATACACTGCATATTACGTTATATTATAAGGTATTTTCAAAGATACACTACAAATTACGTTATATTACATGGTATTTTCAATGATACACTGCATATTACGTTATATTATAAGGTATTTTCAATGATACACTGCATATTACGTTATATTATAAGGTATTTTCAATGATACACTGCATATTACGTTATATTATAAGGTATTTTCGATAATACACTGTATATTACGTTATATTACATGGTATTTTCAATGATACACTGCATATTACGTTATATTATAAGGTATTTTCAATGATACACTGCATATTACGTTATATTATAAGGTATTTTCAATGATACACTGCATACTACGATATATGGAAAGGTATTTTCAATGATACACTGCATATTACGTTATATTATAAGGTATTTTCAATGATAAACTACGATATATTAGAAGGTATTTTCAATGATACACTGCATACTACTATATATCGTAAGGTATTTTCAATGATACACTGCATATTACGTTATATTATAAGGTATTTTCAATGATAAACTACGATATATTAGAAGGTATTTTCAATGATACACTGCATACTACGATATATCGTAAGGTATTTTCAATGATACACTGCATATTACGTTATATTATAAGGTATTTTCAATGATACACTGCATATTACGTTATATTATAAGGTGTTTTCAATGATACACTGCATATTACGTTATATTAGAAGGTATTTTCAATGATACACTGCATATTACGTTATATTATAAGGTATTTTCAATGATACACTGCATATTACGTTATATTATAAGGTATTTTCAATGATACACTCCATATTACGTTATATCGTAAGGTATTTTCAATGATACACTGCATATTACGTTATATTATAAGGTATTTTCAATGATACACTGCATATTACGTTATATTATAAGGTGTTTTCAATGATACACTGCATATTACGTTATATTAGAAGGTATTTTCAATGATACACTGCATATTACGTTATATTATAAGGTATTTTCAATGATACACTGCATATTACGTTATATTATAAGGTATTTTCAAAGATACACTACAAATTACGTTATATTACATGGTATTTTCAATGATACACTGCATATTACGTTATATTATAAGGTATTTTCAATGATACACTGCATATTACGTTATATTATAAGGTATTTTCAATGATACACTGCATATTACGTTATATTATAAGGTATTTTCGATAATACACTGCATATTACGTTATATTACAAGGTATTTTCAATGATACACTGCATATTACGTTATATTTTAAGGTATTTTCAATGATACACTGCATATTACGTTATATTATATGGTATTTTCAATGATAAACTACGATATATTAGAAGGTATTTTCAATGATGCACTGCATACTACGATATATGGTAAGGTATTTTCAATGATACACTGCATATTACGTTATATTATAAGGTATTTTCAATGATAAACTACGATATAATAGAAGGTATTTTCAATGATACACTGCATACTACGATATATCGTAAGGTATTTTCAATGCTACACTGCATATTACGTTATATTATAAGGTATTTTCAATGATACACTGCATATTACGTTATATTATAAGGTATTTTCAATGATACACTGCATATTACGTTATATTAGAAGGTATTTTCAATGATACACTGCATATTACGTTATATTATAAGGTATTTTCAATGATACACTGCATATTACGTTATATTATAAGGTATTTTCAATAATACACTGTATATTACGTTATATTACATGGTATTTTCAATGATACACTGCATATTACGTTATATTTTAAGGTATTTTCAATGATACACTGCATATTACGTTATATTATATGGTATTTTCAATGATAAACTACGATATATTAGAAGGTATTTTCAATGATACACTGCATACTACGATATATGGAAAGGTATTTTCAATGATACACTGCATATTACGTTATATTATAAGGTATTTTCAATGATAAACTACGATATATTAGAAGGTATTTTCAATGATACACTGCATACTACGATATATCGTAAGGTATTTTCAATGATACACTGCATATTACGTTATATTATAAGGTGTTTTCAATGATACACTGCATATTACGTTATATTAGAAGGTATTTTCAATGATACACTGCATATTACGTTATATTATAAGGTATTTTCAATGATACACTGCATATTACGTTATATTATAAGGTATTTGCAATGATACACTCCATATTACGTTATATCGTAAGGTATTTTCAATGATACACTGCATATTACGTTATATTATAAGGTATTTTCAATGATACACTGCATATTACGTTATATTATAAGGTGTTTTCAATGATACACTGCATATTACGTTATATTAGAAGGTATTTTCAATGATACACTGCATATTACGTTATATTATAAGGTATTTTCAATGATACACTGCATATTACGTTATATTATAAGGTATTTTCAAAGATACACTACAAATTACGTTATATTACATGGTATTTTCAATGATACACTGCATATTACGTTATATTATAAGGTATTTTCAATGATACACTGCATATTACGTTATATTATAAGGTATTTTCAATGATACACTGCATATTACGTTATATTATAAGGTATTTTCGATAATACACTGTATATTACGTTATATTACATGGTATTTTCAATGATACACTGCATATTACGTTATATTTTAAGGTATTTTCAATGATACACTGCATATTACGTTATATTATATGGTATTTTCAATGATAAACTACGATATATTAGAAGGTATTTTCAATGATGCACTGCATACTACGATATATGGTAAGGTATTTTCAATGATACACTGCATATTACGTTATATTATAAGGTATTTTCAATGATAAACTACGATATAATAGAAGGTATTTTCAATGATACACTGCATACTACGATATATCGTAAGGTATTTTCAATGCTACACTGCATATTACGTTATATTATAAGGTATTTTCAATGATACACTGCATATTACGTTATATTATAAGGTATTTTCAATGATACACTGCATATTACGTTATATTATAAGGTATTTTCAATGATACACTGCATACTACGATATATGGAAAGGTATTTTCAATGATACACTGCATATTACGTTATATTATAAGGTATTTTCAATGATAAACTACGATATATTAGAAGGTATTTTCAATGGTACACTGCATACTACTATATATCGTAAGGTATTTTCAATGATACACTGCATATTACGTTATATTATAAGGCATTTTCAATGATACACTGCATATTACGTTATATTATAAGGTGTTTTCAATGATACACTGCATATTACGTTATATTAGAAGGTATTTTCAATGATACACTGCATATTACGTTATATTATAAGGTATTTTCAATGATACACTGCATATTACGTTATATTATAAGGTATTTTCAAAGATACACTACAAATTACGTTATATTACATGGTATTTTCAATGATACACTGCATATTACGTTATATTATAAGGTATTTTCAATGATACACTGCATATTACGTTATATTATAAGGTATTTTCAATGATACACTGCATATTACGTTATATTATAAGGTATTTTCAATAATACACTGCATATTACGTTATATTATAAGGTATTTTCAATGATACACTGCATATTACGTTATATTACAAGGTGTTTCCAATGATACACTGCATATTACGTTATATTAGAAGGTATTTTCAATGATACACTGCATATTACGTTATATTATAAGGTATTTTCAATGATACACTGCATATTACGTTATATTATAAGGTATTTTCAAAGATACACTACAAATTACGTTATATTACATTGTATTTTCAATGATACACTGCATATTACGTTATATTATAAGGTATTTTCAATGATACACTGCATATTACGTTATATTATATGGTATTTTCAATGATAAACTACGATATATTAGAAGGTATTTTCAATGATACACTGCATACTACGATATATGGTAAGGTATTTTCAATGATACACTGCATATTACGTTATATTATAAGGTATTTTCAATGATAAACTACGATATATTAGAAGGTATTTTCAATGATACACTGCATACTACGATATATCGTAAGGTATTTTCAATGCTACACTGCATATTACGTTATATTATAAGGTATTTTCAATGATACACTGCATATTACGTTATATTATAAGGTGTTTTCAATGATACACTGCATATTACGTTATATTAGAAGGTATTTTCAATGATACACTGCATATTACGTTATATTATAAGGTATTTTCAATGATACACTGCATATTACGTTATATTATAAGGTATTTGCAATGATACACTCCATATTACGTTATATCGTAAGGTATTTTCAATGATACACTGCATATTACGTTATATTATAAGGTATTTTCAATGATACACTGCATATTACGTTATATTATAAGGTGTTTTCAATGATACACTGCATATTACGTTATATTAGAAGGTATTTTCAATGATACACTGCATATTACGTTATATTATACGGTATTTTCAATGATACACTGCATATTACGTTATATTATAAGGTATTTTCAAAGATACACTACAAATTACGTTATATTACATGGTATTTTCAATGATAAACTACGATATATTAGAAGGTATTTTCAATGATACACTGCATACTACGATATATGGTAAGGTATTTTCAATGATACACTGCATATTACGTTATATTATAAGGTATTTTCAATGATAAACTACGATATATTAGAAGGTATTTTCAATGATACACTGCATACTACGATATATCGTAAGGTATTTTCAATGCTACACTGCATATTACGTTATATTATAAGGTATTTTCAATGATACACTGCATATTACGTTATATTATAAGGTATTTTCAATGCTACACTGCATATTACGTTATATTATAAGGTATTTTCAATGATACACTGCATATTACGTTATATTATAAGGTATCTTCAATGATACACTGCATATTACGTTATATTATAAGGTATTTTCAATGATACACTGCATATTACGTTATATTATAAGGTATTTTCAATGATACACTGCATGTTACGCTATATTGTATGGTATTTGCAATGATACACTGTATATTACGTTATATTACATGGTATTTTCAATGATACACTGCATATTACGTTATATTATAAGGTATTTTCAATGATACACTGCATATTACGTTATATTATAAGGTATTTTCAATGATACACTGCATATTAGGATATGTTATAAGGTATTTTCAATGATACACTGTATATTACGATATGATATAAGGTATTTTCAATGATACACTGCATATTACGTTATATTATAAGGTATTTTCAATGATAAACTGCATATTAGGTTATGTTATAAGGTATTTTCAATGATACACTGCATATTACGTTATATTATAAGGTATTTTCAATGATACACTGCACATTACGTTATATTATAAGATATTTTCAATGATACACTGCATATTACGTTATATTATAAGGTATTTTCAATGATACACTGCATGTTACGCTATATTGTATGGTATTTTAAATGATACACTGTATATTACGTTATATTATAAGGTATTTTCAATGATACACTGCATATTACGTTATATTATAAGGTATTTTCAATGATACACTGCATATTACGTTATATTATAAGGTATTTTCAATGATACACTGCATATTACGTTATATTATAAGATATTTTCAATGATACACTGCATATTACGTTATATCGTAAGGTATTTTCAATGATACACTGCATATTACGTTATATTATAAGGTATTTTCAATGATACACTGCATATTACATTATATTATAAGGTATTTTCAATGATACACTGCACATTACGTTATATTATAAGATATTTTCAATGATACACTGCATATTACGTTATATTATAAGGTATTTTCAATGATACACTGCATGTTACGCTATATTGTATGGTATTTTAAATGATACACTGCACATTACGTTATATTATAAGATATTTTCAATGATACACTGCATATTACGTTATATTATAAGGTATTTTCAATGATACACTGCATATTACGTTATATTATAAGGTATTTTCAATGATAAACTACGATATATTAGAAGGTATTTTCAATGATACACTGCATACTACGATATATGGTAAGGTATTTTCAATGATACACTGCATATTACGTTATATTATAAGGTATTTTCAATGATACACTGCATATTACGTTATATTATAAGGTATTTTCAATGATACACTGCATATTACGTTATATTATAAGGTATTTTCAATGATACACTGCATATTACGTTATATTATAAGGTATTTTCAATGATACACTGCATATTACGTTATATTATAAGGTATCTTCAATGATACACTGCATATTACGTTATATTATAAGGTATTTTCAATGATACACTGCATATTACGTTATATTATAAGGTATTTTCAATGATACACTGCATGTTACGCTATATTGTATGGTATTTGCAATGATACACTGTATATTACGTTATATTACATGGTATTTTCAATGATACACTGCATATTACGTTATATTATAAGGTATTTTCAATGATACACTGCATATTACATTATATTATAAGGTATTTTCAATGATACACTGTATATTACGTTATATTACATGGTATTTTCAATTATACACTGCATATTACGTTATATTATAAGGTATTTTCAATGATACACTGTATATTACGTTATATTACATGGTATTTTCAATGATACACTGCATATTACGTTATATTATAAGGTATTTTCAATGATACACTGCATATTACGTTATATTATAAGGTATTTTCAATGATACACTGCATATTAGGATATGTTATAAGGTATTTTCAATGATACACTGTATATTACGATATGATATAAGGTATTTTCAATGATACACTGCATATTACGTTATATTATAAGGTATTTTCAATGATAAACTGCATATTAGGTTATGTTATAAGGTATTTTCAATGATACACTGCATATTACGTTATATTATAAGGTATTTTCAATGATACACTGCATATTACGATATGATATAAGGTATTTTCAATGATACACTGCATATTACGTTATATCGTAAGGTATTTTCAATGATACACTGAATATTACGTTATATTATAAGGTATTTTCAATGATACACTGCATATTAGGATATGTTATAAGGTATTTTCAATGATACACTGCACATTACGATATGATATAAGGTATTTTCAATGATACACTGCATATTACGTTATATCGTAAGGTATTTTCAATGATACACTGCATATTACATTATATTATAAGGTATTTTCAATGATACACTGCATATTACATTATATTATAAGGTATTTTCAATGATACACTGCACATTACGTTATATTATAAGATATTTTCAATGATACACTGCATATTACGTTATATTATAAGGTATTTTCAATGATACACTGCATGTTACGCTATATTGTATGGTATTTGCAATGATACACTGTATATTACGTTATATTACATGGTATTTTCAATGATACACTGCATATTACGTTATATTATAAGGTATTTTCAATGATACACTGCATATTACATTATATTATAAGGTATTTTCAATGATACACTGTATATTACGTTATATTACATGGTATTTTCAATTATACACTGCATATTACGTTATATTATAAGGTATTTTCAATGATACACTGTATATTACGTTATATTACATGGTATTTTCAATGATACACTGCATATTACGTTATATTATAAGGTATTTTCAATGATACACTGCATATTACGTTATATTATAAGGTATTTTCAATGATACACTGCATATTAGGATATGTTATAAGGTATTTTCAATGATACACTGTATATTACGATATGATATAAGGTATTTTCAATGATACACTGCATATTACGTTATATTATAAGGTATTTTCAATGATAAACTGCATATTAGGTTATGTTATAAGGTATTTTCAATGATACACTGCATATTACGTTATATTATAAGGTATTTTCAATGATACACTGCATATTACGATATGATATAAGGTATTTTCAATGATACACTGCATATTACGTTATATCGTAAGGTATTTTCAATGATACACTGAATATTACGTTATATTATAAGGTATTTTCAATGATACACTGCATATTAGGATATGTTATAAGGTATTTTCAATGATACACTGCACATTACGATATGATATAAGGTATTTTCAATGATACACTGCATATTACGTTATATCGTAAGGTATTTTCAATGATACACTGCATATTAAGTTATATTATAAGGTATTTTCAATGATACACTGCATAT
>CAKAJI010000414.1:0-136106 GCA_916610255.1 Lasioglossum lativentre
TATGCACTGTATCATTGAAAATACCTTATAATATAACGTAATATGCAGTGTATCATTGAAAATGCTTTATGATATAACGTAATATGCAGTGTATCATTGAAAATACCTTATAATAAAACGTAATATGCAGTGTATCATTGAAAATACCTTATAATAAAACGTAATATGCAGTGTATCATTGAAAATACATTATGATATAACGTAATATGCAGTGTATCATTGAAAATACCATATAATATATGGTAATTTGTAGTGTATCAATGAAAATACCTTATAATACAACGTAATATGCAGTGTATCATTGAAAATAACTTATGATATAACGTAATATGCAGTGTATCATTGAAAACATCTTATAATATAACGTAATATGCAGTGTATCATTGAAAATACCTTATAATATAACGTAATATGCAGTGTATCATTGAAGATACATTATGATATAACGTAATATGCAGTGTATCATTGAAAATACCATATAATATATCGTAATATGTAGTTTATCATTGAAAATACGTTATAATATAACGTAATATGCAGTGTATCATTGAAAATACCATATAATATAACGTAATATGACGTGTATCATTGAAAATACCTTATAATATAACGTAATATGCAGTGTATCATTGAAAATACCTTATGATATAATGTAATATGCAGTGTATCATTGAAAATACCTTATAATATATGGTAATTTGTAGTGTATCAATGAAAATACCTTGTAATATAACGTAATATGCAGTGTATCATTGAAAATACCATATAATATATCGTAATTTGTAGTGTATCATTGAAAATACCATATAGTATAACGTAATATGCAGTGCATCATTGAAAATACCTTAGAATATATGGTAATTCTAGTCTATCAATGAAAATACCTTATAATACAACGTAATATGCAGTGTATCATTGAAAATACCTTATAATATATGGTAATTTGTAGTGTATCAATGAAAATACCTTATAATATAACGTAATATGTAGTGTATCATTGAAAATACCTTATAATATAACGTAATATGCAGTGTATCATTGAAAATACCTTATAATAAAACGTAATATGCAGTGTATCATTGAAAATACCATATAATATATCGTAATATGTAGTTTATCATTGAAAATACGTTATAATATAACGTAATATGCAGTGTATCATTGAAAATACCATATAATATAACGTAATATGACGTGTATCATTGAAAATACCGTATAATAAAACGTAATATGCAGTGTATCATTGAAAATACCTTATAATATATCGTAATATGCACTGTATCATTGAAAATACCTTATAATATAACGTAATATGCAGTGTATCATTGAAAATGCTTTATGATATAACGTAATATGCAGTGTATCATTGAAAATACCTTATAATAAAACGTAATATGCAGTGTATCATTGAAAATACCTTATAATAAAACGTAATATGCAGTGTATCATTGAAAATACCTTAGAATATATGGTAATTCTAGTCTATCAATGAAAATACCTTATATTACAACGTAATATGCAGTGTATCATTGAAAATACCTTATAATATATCGTAATTTGTAGTGTATCATTGAAAATACCATATAGTATAACGTAATATGCAGTGCATCATTGAAAATACCTTATAATATATAGTAGTTTATCATTGAAAACATCTTATAATAAAACGTAATATGCAGTGTATCATTGAAAATACCTTAGAATATATGGTAATTCTAGTCTATCAATGAAAATACCTTATATTACAACGTAATATGCAGTGTATCATTGAAAATACCTTATAATATATCGTAATTTGTAGTGTATCATTGAAAATACCATATAGTATAACGTAATATGCAGTGCATCATTGAAAATACCTTATAATATATAGTAGTTTATCATTGAAAACATCTTATAATACAACGTAATATGCAGTGTATCATTGAAAATACCTTATAATATATGGTAATTTGTAGTGTATCAATGAAAATACCTTATAATACAACGTAATATGCAGTGTATCATTGAAAATAACTTATGATATAACGTAATATGCAGTGTATCATTGAAAACATCTTATAATATAACGTAATATGCAGTGTATCATTGAAGATACATTATGATATAACGTAATATGCAGTGTATCATTGAAAATACCATATAATATATCGTAATATGTAGTTTATCATTGAAAATACGTTATAATATAACGTAATATGCAGTGTATCATTGAAAATACCATATAATATAACGTAATATGACGTGAATCATTGAAAATACCTTATAATATAACGTAATATGCAGTGTATCATTGAAAATACCTTATGATATAATGTAATATGCAGTGTATCATTGAAAATACCATATAATATATCGTAATATGTAGTTTATCATTGAAAATACGTTATAATATAACGTAATATGCAGTGTATCATTGAAAATACCATATAATATAACGTAATATGACGTGTATCATTGAAAATACCGTATAATAAAACGTAATATGCAGTGTATCATTGAAAATACCTTATAATATATCGTAATATGCACTGTATCATTGAAAATACCTTATAATATAACGTAATATGCAGTGTATCATTGAAAATGCTTTATGATATAACGTAATATGCAGTGTATCATTGAAAATACCTTATAATAAAACGTAATATGCAGTGTATCATTGAAAATACCTTATAATAAAACGTAATATGCAGTGTATCATTGAAAATACCTTAGAATATATGGTAATTCTAGTCTATCAATGAAAATACCTTATAATACAACGTAATATGCAGTGTATCATTGAAAATACCTTATAATATATCGTAATTTGTAGTGTATCATTGAAAATACCATATAGTATAACGTAATATGCAGTGCATCATTGAAAATACCTTATAATATATAGTAGTTTATCATTGAAAACATCTTATAATATAACGTAATATGCAGTGTATCATTGAAGATACATTATGATATAACGTAATATGCAGTATCTCATTGAAAATACCTTATAATATATGGTAATTTGAACTGTATCAATCAAAATACCTTCTAATATATCGTAATATGCAGTGTATCATCGAAAATACCTTATAATATATCGTAATTTTTTAGTGTATCATTGAAAATACCTAATAATATAATGTAATATGCAGTGTATCATTGAAAATACCTTATAATAAAACGTAATATGCAGTGTATCATTGAAAATACCTTATAATAAAACGTAATATGCAGTGTATCATTGAAAATACCTTAGAATATATGGTAATTCTAGTCTATCAATGAAAATACTTTATAATACAACGTAATATGCAGTGTATCATTGAAAATACCTTATAATATATCGTAATTTGTAGTGTATCATTGAAAATACCATATAGTATAACGTAATATGCAGTGCATCATTGAAAATACCTTATAATATATAGTAGTTTATCATTGAAAACATCTTATAATATAACGTAATATGCAGTGTATCATTGAAGATACATTATGATATAACTTAATATGCAGTGTATCATTGAAAATACCATATAATATATCGTAATATGTAGTTTATCATTGAAAATACGTTATAATATAACGTAATATGCAGTGTATGATTGAAAATACCATATAATATATCGTAATTTGTAGTGTATCATTGAAAATACCATATAGTATAACGTAATATGCAGTGCATCATTGAAAATACCTTATAATATAACGTAATATGTAGTGTATCATTGAAAATACCTTATAATATAACGTAATATGCAGTGTATCATTGAAAATACCTTATAATAAAACGTAATATGCAGTGTATCATTGAAAATACCTTAGAATATATGGTAATTCTAGTCTATCAATGAAAATACTTTATAATACAACGTAATATGCAGTGTATCATTGAAAATACCTTATAATATATCGTAATTTGTAGTGTATCATTGAAAATACCATATAGTATAACGTAATATGCAGTGCATCATTGAAAATACCTTATAATATATAGTAGTTTATCATTGAAAACATCTTATAATATAACGTAATATGCAGTGTATCATTGAAGATACATTATGATATAACTTAATATGCAGTGTATCATTGAAAATACCATATAATATATCGTAATATGTAGTTTATCATTGAAAATACCTTATAATATAACGTAATATGCAGTGTATCATTGAAAATACCATATAATATATCGTAATTTGTAGTGTATCATTGAAAATACCATATAGTATAACGTAATATGCAGTGCATCATTGAAAATACCTTATAATATAACGTAATATGTAGTGTATCATTGAAAATACCTTATAATATAACGTAATATGCAGTGTATCATTGAAAATACCTTATAATAAAACGTAATATGCAGTGTATCATCGAAAATACCTTATAATATATCGTAATTTTTTAGTGTATCATTGAAAATACCTAATAATATAATGTAATATGCAGTGTATCATTGAAAATACCTTATAATAAAACGTAATATGCAGTGTATCATTGAAAATACCTTATAATATAACGTAATATGCAGTGTATCATTGAAAATACCATATAATATAACGTAATATGCAGTGTATCATTGAAAATACCTTATGATATAACGTAATATGCAGTGTATCATTGAAAATACGTTATGATATAACGTAATATGCAGTGTATCATTGTAAATACCTTATAATATAACGTAATATGCAGTGTATCATTGAAAATACCTTATGATATAATGTAATATGCAGTGTATCATTGAAAATACCTTATAATATATGGTAATTTGTAGTGTATCAATGAAAATACCTTATAATATAACGTAATATGCAGTGTATCATTGAAAATACCATATAATATATCGTAATTTGTAGTGTATCATTGAAAATACCATATAGTATAACGTAATATGCAGTGCATCATTGAAAATACCTTATAATATAACGTAATATGTAGTGTATCATTGAAAATACCTTATAATATAACGTAATATGCAGTGTATCATTGAAAATACCTTATAATAAAACGTAATATGCAGTGTATCATTGAAAATACCTTATAATATATCGTAATTTGTAGTGTATCATTGAAAATACCATATAGTATAACGTAATATGCAGTGCATCATTGAAAATACCTTATAATATATAGTAGTTTATCATTGAAAACATCTTATAATATAACGTAATATGCAGTGTATCATTGAAGATACATTATGATATAACTTAATATGCAGTGTATCATTGAAAATACCATATAATATATCGTAATATGCACTGTATCATTGAAAATACCTTATAATATAACGTAATATGCAGTGTATCATTGAAAATGCTTTATGATATAACGTAATATGCAGTGTATCATTGAAAATACCTTATAATAAAACGTAATATGCAGTGTATCATTGAAAATACCTTATAATAAAACGTAATATGCAGTGTATCATTGAAAATACCTTAGAATATATGGTAATTCTAGTCTATCAATGAAAATACCTTATAATACAACGTAATATGCAGTGTATCATTGAAAATACCTTATAATATATGGTAATTTGTAGTGTATCAATGAAAATACCTTATAATACAACGTAATATGCAGTGTATCATTGAAAATAACTTATGATATAACGTAATATGCAGTGTATCATTGAAAACATCTTATAATATAACGTAATATGCAGTGTATCATTGAAAATACCTTATAATATAACGTAATATGCAGTGTATCATTGAAAATACCATATAATATAACGTAATATGACGTGTATCATTGAAAATACCTTATAATATAACGTAATATGCAGTGTATCATTGAAAATACCTTATGATATAATGTAATATGCAGTGTATCATTGAAAATACCTTATAATATATGGTAATTTGTAGTGTATCAATGAAAATACCTTATAATATAACGTAATATGCAGTGTATCATTGAAAATACCATATAATATATCGTAATTTGTAGTGTATCATTGAAAATACCATATAGTATAACGTAATATGCAGTGCATCATTGAAAATACCTTATAATATAACGTAATATGTAGTGTATCATTGAAAATACCTTATAATATAACGTAATATGCAGTGTATCATTGAAAATACCTTATAATAAAACGTAATATGCAGTGTATCATTGAAAATACCTTAGAATATATGGTAATTCTAGTCTATCAATGAAAATACTTTATAATACAACGTAATATGCAGTGTATCATTGAAAATACCTTATAATATATCGTAATTTGTAGTGTATCATTGAAAATACCATATAGTATAACGTAATATGCAATGCATCATTGAAAATACCTTATAATATATAGTAGTTTATCATTGAAAACATCTTATAATATAACGTAATATGCAGTGTATCATTGAAGATACATTATGATATAACTTAATATGCAGTGTATCATTGAAAATACCATATAATATATCGTAATATGTAGTTTATCATTGAAAATACGTTATAATATAACGTAATATGCAGTGTATCATTGAAAATACCATATAATATAACGTAATATGACGTGTATCATTGAAAATACCGTATAATAAAACGTAATATGCAGTGTATCATTGAAAATACCTTATAATATATCGTAATATGCACTGTATCATTGAAAATACCTTATAATATAACGTAATATGCAGTGTATCATTGAAAATGCTTTATGATATAACGTAATATGCAGTGTATCATTGAAAATACCTTATAATAAAACGTAATATGCAGTGTATCATTGAAAATACCTTATAATAAAACGTAATATGCAGTGTATCATTGAAAATACCTTAGAATATATGGTAATTCTAGTCTATCAATGAAAATACCTTATAATACAACGTAATATGCAGTGTATCATTGAAAATACCTTATAATATATCGTAATTTGTAGTGTATCATTGAAAATACCATATAGTATAACGTAATATGCAGTGCATCATTGAAAATACCTTATAATATATAGTAGTTTATCATTGAAAACATCTTATAATATAACGTAATATGCAGTGTATCATTGAAAATACCTTATAATATAACGTAATATGCAGTGTATCAATGAAAATACCATATAATATAACGTAATATGCAGTGTATCATTGAAAATACCTTATGATATAACGTAATATGCAGTGTATCATTGAAAATACGTTATGATATAACGTAATATGCAGTGTATCATTGTAAATACCTTATAATATAACGTAATATGCAGTGTATCATTGAAAATACCTTATGATATAATGTAATATGCAGTGTATCATTGAAAATACCTTATAATATATGGTAATTTGTAGTGTATCAATGAAAATACCTTATAATATAACGTAATATGCAGTGTATCATTGAAAATACCATATAATATATCGTAATTTGTAGTGTATCATTGAAAATACCATATAGTATAACGTAATATGCAGTGCATCATTGAAAATACCTTATAATATAACGTAATATGTAGTGTATCATTGAAAATACCTTATAATATAACGTAATATGCAGTGTATCATTGAAAATACCTTATAATAAAACGTAATATGCAGTGTATCATTGAAAATACCTTAGAATATATGGTAATTCTAGTCTATCAATGAAAATACTTTATAATACAACGTAATATGCAGTGTATCATTGAAAATACCTTATAATATATCGTAATTTGTAGTGTATCATTGAAAATACCATATAGTATAACGTAATATGCAGTGCATCATTGAAAATACCTTATAATATATAGTAGTTTATCATTGAAAACATCTTATAATATAACGTAATATGCAGTGTATCATTGAAGATACATTATGATATAACTTAATATGCAGTGTATCATTGAAAATACCATATAATATATCGTAATATGTAGTTTATCATTGAAAATACGTTATAATATAACGTAATATGCAGTGTATCATTGAAAATACTATATAATATAACGTAATATGACGTGTATCATTGAAAATACCGTATAATAAAACGTAATATGCAGTGTATCATTGAAAATACCTTATAATATATCGTAATATGCACTGTATCATTGAAAATACCTTATAATATAACGTAATATGCAGTGTATCATTGAAAATGCTTTATGATATAACGTAATATGCAGTGTATCATTGAAAATACCTTATAATAAAACGTAATATGCAGTGTATCATTGAAAATACCTTATAATAAAACGTAATATGCAGTGTATCATTGAAAATACCTTATGATATAACGTAATATGCAGTGTATCATTGAAAATACGTTATGATATAACGTAATATGCAGTGTATCATTGTAAATACCTTATAATATAACGTAATATGCAGTGTATCATTGAAAATACCTTATGATATAATGTAATATGCAGTGTATCATTGAAAATACCTTATAATATATGGTAATTTGTAGTGTATCAATGAAAATACCTTATAATATAACGTAATATGCAGTGTATCATTGAAAATACCATATAATATATCGTAATTTGTAGTGTATCATTGAAAATACCATATAGTATAACGTAATATGCAGTGCATCATTGAAAATACCTTATAATATAACGTAATATGTAGTTGTATCATTGAAAATACCTTATAATATAACGTAATATGCAGGGTGTATCATTGAAAATACCTTATAATAAACGTAATATGCAGTGTATCATTGAAAATACCTTAGAATATATGGTAATTCTAGTCTATCAATGAAAATACTTTATAATACAACGTAATATGCAGTGTATCATTGAAAATACCTTATAATATATCGTAATTTGTAGTGTATCATTGAAAATACCATATAGTATAACGTAATATGCAGTGCATCATTGAAAATACCTTATAATATATAGTAGTTTATCATTGAAAACATCTTATAATATAACGTAATATGCAGTGTATCATTGAAGATACATTATGATATAACTTAATATGCAGTGTATCATTGAAAATACCATATAATATATCGTAATATGTAGTTTATCATTGAAAATACGTTATAATATAACGTAATATGCAGTGTATCATTGAAAATACTATATAATATAACGTAATATGCAGTGTATCATTGAAAATACCTTATAATATATCGTAATTTGTAGTGTATCATTGAAAATACCATATAGTATAACGTAATATGCAGTGCATCATTGAAAATACCTTATAATATATAGTAGTTTATCATTGAAAACATCTTATAATATAACGTAATATGCAGTGTATCATTGAAGATACATTATGATATAACTTAATATGCAGTGTATCATTGAAAATACCATATAATATATCGTAATATGTAGTTTATCATTGAAAATACGTTATAATATAACGTAATATGCAGTGTATCATTGAAAATGCTTTATGATATAACGTAATATGCAGTGTATCATTGAAAATACCTTATAATAAAACGTAATATGCAGTGTATCATTGAAAATACCTTATAATATATCGTAATTTGTAGTGTATCATTGAAAATACCATATAGTATAACGTAATATGCAGTGCATCATTGAAAATACCTTATAATATATAGTAGTTTATCATTGAAAACATCTTATAATATAACGTAATATGCAGTGTATCATTGAAGATACATTATGATATAACGTAATATGCAGTATATCATTGAAAATACCTTATAATATATGGTAATTTGAACTGTATCAATCAAAATACCTTCTAATATATCGTAATATGCAGTGTATCATCGAAAATACCTTATAATATATCGTAATTTTTTAGTGTATCATTGAAAATACCTAATAATATAATGTAATATGCAGTGTATCATTGAAAATACCTTATAATAAAACGTAATATGCAGTGTATCATTGAAAATACCTTATAATATAACGTAATATGCAGTGTATCATTGAAAATACCATATAATATAACGTAATATGCAGTGTATCATTGAAAATACCTTATGATATAACGTAATATGCAGTGTATCATTGAAAATACGTTATGATATAACGTAATATGCAGTGTATCATTGTAAATACCTTATAATATATCGTAATTTGTAGTGTATCATTTAAAATACCATATAGTATAACGTAATATGCAGTGCATCATTGAAAATACCTTATAATATATAGTAGTTTATCATTGAAAACATCTTATAATATAACGTAATATGACGTGTATCATTGAAAATACCGTATAATAAAACGTAATATGCAGTGTATCATTGAAAATACCTTATAATATATCGTAATATGCACTGTATCATTGAAAATACCTTATAATATAACGTAATATGCAGTGTATCATTGAAAATGCTTTATGATATAACGTAATATGCAGTGTATCATTGAAAATACCTTATAATAAAACGTAATATGCAGTGTATCATTGAAAATACCTTATAATAAAA
Source organism: Lasioglossum lativentre (assembly GCA_916610255.1). Lineage (NCBI taxonomy): Eukaryota > Metazoa > Arthropoda > Insecta > Hymenoptera > Halictidae > Lasioglossum > Lasioglossum lativentre. Next base: position 10,354 of record CAKAJI010000414.1, read on the forward strand.
TGTAATATGCAGTGTATCATTGAAAATACCTTAGAATATATGGTAATTCTAGTCTATCAATGAAAATACCTTATAATACAACGTAATATGCAGTGTATCATTGAAAATAACTTATAATATATCGTAATTTGTAGTGTATCATTGAAAATACCATATAGTATAACGTAATATGCAGTGCATCATTGAAAATACCTTATAATATATAGTAGTTTATCATTGAAAACATCTTATAATATAACGTAATATGCAGTGTATCATTGAAGATACATTATGATATAACGTAATATGCAGTATATCATTGAAAATACCTTATAATATATGGTAATTTGAACTGTATCAATCAAAATACCTTCTAATATATCGTAATATGCAGTGTATCATTCAAAATACCTTATAATATATCGTAATTTTTTAGTGTATCATTGAAAATACCTAATAATATAATGTAATATGCAGTGTATCATTGAAAATACCTTATAATAAAACGTAATATGCAGTGTATCATTGAAAATACCTTATAATATAACGTAATATGCAGTGTATCATTGAAAATACCATATAATATAACGTAATATGCAGTGTATCATTGAAAATACCTTATAATATATGGTAATTTGTAGTGTATCAATGAAAATACCTTATAATATAACGTAATATGCAGTGTATCATTGAAAATACCTTATAATAAAACGTAATATGCAGTGTATTATTGAAAATACCTTATAATATAACGTAATATGCAGTGTATCATTGAAAATACCTTATAATAAAACGTAATATGCAGTGTATCATTGAAAATACCTTAGAATATATGGTAATTCTAGTCTATCAATGAAAATACTTTATAATACAACGTAATATGCAGTGTATCATTGAAAATACCATATAATATATCGTAATATGCACTGTATCATTGAAAATACCTTATAATATAACGTAATATGCAGTGTATCATTGAAAATGCTTTATGATATAACGTAATATGCAGTGTATCATTGAAAATACCTTATAATAAAACGTAATATGCAGTGTATCATTGAAAATACCTTATAATAAAATGTAATATGCAGTGTATCATTGAAAATACCTTAGAATATATGGTAATTCTAGTCTATCAATGAAAATACCTTATAATACAACGTAATATGCAGTGTATCATTGAAAATAACTTATAATATATCGTAATTTGTAGTGTATCATTGAAAATACCATATAGTATAACGTAATATGCAGTGCATCATTGAAAATACCTTATAATATATAGTAGTTTATCATTGAAAACATCTTATAATATAACGTAATATGCAGTGTATCATTGAAGATACATTATGATATAACGTAATATGCAGTATATCATTGAAAATACCTTATAATATATGGTAATTTGAACTGTATCAATCAAAATACCTTCTAATATATCGTAATATGCAGTGTATCATTCAAAATACCTTATAATATATCGTAATTTTTTAGTGTATCATTGAAAATACCTAATAATATAATGTAATATGCAGTGTATCATTGAAAATACCTTATAATAAAACGTAATATGCAGTGTATCATTGAAAATACCTTATAATATAACGTAATATGCAGTGTATCATTGAAAATACCATATAATATAACGTAATATGCAGTGTATCATTGAAAATACCTTATAATATATGGTAATTTGTAGTGTATCAATGAAAATACCTTATAATATAACGTAATATGCAGTGTATCATTGAAAATACCTTATAATAAAACGTAATATGCAGTGTATTATTGAAAATACCTTATAATATAACGTAATATGCAGTGTATCATTGAAAATACCTTATAATAAAACGTAATATGCAGTGTATCATTGAAAATACCTTAGAATATATGGTAATTCTAGTCTATCAATGAAAATACTTTATAATACAACGTAATATGCAGTGTATCATTGAAAATACCTTATAATATATCGTAATTTGTAGTGTATCATTGAAAATACCATATAGTATAACGTAATATGCAGTGCATCATTGAAAATACCTTATAATATAACGTAATATGTAGTGTATCATTGAAAATACCTTATAATATAACGTAATATGCAGTGTATCATTGAAAATACCTTATAATAAAACGTAATATGCAGTGTATCATTGAAAATACCTTAGAATATATGGTAATTCTAGTCTATCAATGAAAATACTTTATAATACAACGTAATATGCAGTGTATCATTGAAAATACCTTATAATATATCGTAATTTGTAGTGTATCATTGAAAATACCATATAGTATAACGTAATATGCAGTGCATCATTGAAAATACCTTATAATATATAGTAGTTTATCATTGAAAACATCTTATAATATAACGTAATATGCAGTGTATCATTGAAGATACATTATGATATAACTTAATATGCAGTGTATCATTGAAAATACCATATAATATATCGTAATATGTAGTTTATCATTGAAAATACGTTATAATATAACGTAATATGCAGTGTATCATTGAAAATACCATATAATATAACGTAATATGACGTGTATCATTGAAAATACCGTATAATAAAACGTAATATGCAGTGTATCATTGAAAATACCTTATAATATATCGTAATATGCACTGTATCATTGAAAATACCTTATAATATAACGTAATATGCAGTGTATCATTGAAAATGCTTTATGATATAACGTAATATGCAGTGTATCATTGAAAATACCTTATAATAAAACGTAATATGCAGTGTATCATTGAAAATACCTTATAATAAAACGTAATATGCAGTGTATCATTGAAAATACCTTAGAATATATGGTAATTCTAGTCTATCAATGAAAATACCTTATAATATAACGTAATATGCAGTGTATCATTGAAAATACCTTATAATATATCGTAATTTGTAGTGTATCATTGAAAATACCATATAGTATAACGTAATATGCAGTGCATCATTGAAAATACCTTATAATATATAGTAGTTTATCATTGAAAACATCTTATAATATAACGTAATATGCAGTGTATCATTGAAGATACATTATGATATAACGTAATATGCAGTATATCATTGAAAATACCTTATAATATATGTTAATTTGAACTATATCAATCAAAATACCTTCTAATATATCGTAATATGCAGTGTATCATCGAAAATACCTTATAATATATCGTAATTTTTTAGTGTATCATTGAAAATACCTAATAATATAATGTAATATGCAGTGTATCATTGAAAATACCTTAGAATATATGGTAATTCTAGTCTATCAATGAAAATACTTTATAATACAACGTAATATGCAGTGTATCATTGAAAATACCTTATAATATATCGTAATTTGTAGTGTATCATTGAAAATACCATATAGTATAACGTAATATGCAGTGCATCATTGAAAATACCTTATAATATATAGTAGTTTATCATTGAAAACATCTTATAATATAACGTAATATGCAGTGTATCATTGAAGATACATTATGATATAACTTAATATGCAGTGTATCATTGAAAATACCATATAATATATCGTAATATGTAGTTTATCATTGAAAATACGTTATAATATAACGTAATATGCAGTGTATCATTGAAAATACTATATAATATAACGTAATATGCAGTGTATCATTGAAAATACCTTATAATATATCGTAATTTGTAGTGTATCATTGAAAATACCATATAGTATAACGTAATATGCAGTGCATCATTGAAAATACCTTATAATATATAGTAGTTTATCATTGAAAACATCTTATAATATAACGTAATATGCAGTGTATCATTGAAGATACATTATGATATAACTTAATATGCAGTGTATCATTGAAAATACCATATAATATATCGTAATATGTAGTTTATCATTGAAAATACGTTATAATATAACGTAATATGCAGTGTATCATTGAAAATGCTTTATGATATAACGTAATATGCAGTGTATCATTGAAAATACCTTATAATAAAACGTAATATGCAGTGTATCATTGAAAATACCTTATAATATATCGTAATTTGTAGTGTATCATTGAAAATACCATATAGTATAACGTAATATGCAGTGCATCATTGAAAATACCTTATAATATATAGTAGTTTATCATTGAAAACATCTTATAATATAACGTAATATGCAGTGTATCATTGAAGATACATTATGATATAACGTAATATGCAGTATATCATTGAAAATACCTTATAATATATGGTAATTTGAACTGTATCAATCAAAATACCTTCTAATATATCGTAATATGCAGTGTATCATCGAAAATACCTTATAATATATCGTAATTTTTTAGTGTATCATTGAAAATACCTAATAATATAATGTAATATGCAGTGTATCATTGAAAATACCTTATAATAAAACGTAATATGCAGTGTATCATTGAAAATACCTTATAATATAACGTAATATGCAGTGAATCATTGAAAATACCATATAATATAACGTAATATGCAGTGTATCATTGAAAATACCTTATGATATAACGTAATATGCAGTGTATCATTGAAAATACGTTATGATATAACGTAATATGCAGTGTATCATTGTAAATACCTTATAATATATCGTAATTTGTAGTGTATCATTTAAAATACCATATAGTATAACGTAATATGCAGTGCATCATTGAAAATACCTTATAATATATAGTAGTTTATCATTGAAAACATCTTATAATATAACGTAATATGACGTGTATCATTGAAAATACCGTATAATAAAACGTAATATGCAGTGTATCATTGAAAATACCTTATAATATATCGTAATATGCACTGTATCATTGAAAATACCTTATAATATAACGTAATATGCAGTGTATCATTGAAAATGCTTTATGATATAACGTAATATGCAGTGTATCATTGAAAATACCTTATAATAAAACGTAATATGCAGTGTATCATTGAAAATACCTTATAATAAAATGTAATATGCAGTGTATCATTGAAAATACCTTAGAATATATGGTAATTCTAGTCTATCAATGAAAATACCTTATAATACAACGTAATATGCAGTGTATCATTGAAAATAACTTATAATATATCGTAATTTGTAGTGTATCATTGAAAATACCATATAGTATAACGTAATATGCAGTGCATCATTGAAAATACCTTATAATATATAGTAGTTTATCATTGAAAACATCTTATAATATAACGTAATATGCAGTGTATCATTGAAGATACATTATGATATAACGTAATATGCAGTATATCATTGAAAATACCTTATAATATATGGTAATTTGAACTGTATCAATCAAAATACCTTCTAATATATCGTAATATGCAGTGTATCATTCAAAATACCTTATAATATATCGTAATTTTTTAGTGTATCATTGAAAATACCTAATAATATAATGTAATATGCAGTGTATCATTGAAAATACCTTATAATAAAACGTAATATGCAGTGTATCATTGAAAATACCTTATAATATAACGTAATATGCAGTGTATCATTGAAAATACCATATAATATAACGTAATATGCAGTGTATCATTGAAAATACCTTATAATATATGGTAATTTGTAGTGTATCAATGAAAATACCTTATAATATAACGTAATATGCAGTGTATCATTGAAAATACCTTATAATAAAACGTAATATGCAGTGTATTATTGAAAATACCTTATAATATAACGTAATATGCAGTGTATCATTGAAAATACCTTATAATAAAACGTAATATGCAGTGTATCATTGAAAATACCTTAGAATATATGGTAATTCTAGTCTATCAATGAAAATACTTTATAATACAACGTAATATGCAGTGTATCATTGAAAATACCTTATAATATATCGTAATTTGTAGTGTATCATTGAAAATACCATATAGTATAACGTAATATGCAGTGCATCATTGAAAATACCTTATAATATAACGTAATATGTAGTGTATCATTGAAAATACCTTATAATATAACGTAATATGCAGTGTATCATTGAAAATACCTTATAATAAAACGTAATATGCAGTGTATCATTGAAAATACCTTAGAATATATGGTAATTCTAGTCTATCAATGAAAATACTTTATAATACAACGTAATATGCAGTGTATCATTGAAAATACCTTATAATATATCGTAATTTGTAGTGTATCATTGAAAATACCATATAGTATAACGTAATATGCAGTGCATCATTGAAAATACCTTATAATATATAGTAGTTTATCATTGAAAACATCTTATAATATAACGTAATATGCAGTGTATCATTGAAGATACATTATGATATAACTTAATATGCAGTGTATCATTGAAAATACCATATAATATATCGTAATATGTAGTTTATCATTGAAAATACGTTATAATATAACGTAATATGCAGTGTATCATTGAAAATACCATATAATATAACGTAATATGACGTGTATCATTGAAAATACCGTATAATAAAACGTAATATGCAGTGTATCATTGAAAATACCTTATAATATAACGTAATATGCACTGTATCATTGAAAATACCTTATAATATAACGTAATATGCAGTGTATCATTGAAAATGCTTTATGATATAACGTAATATGCAGTGTATCATTGAAAATACCTTATAATAAAACGTAATATGCAGTGTATCATTGAAAATACCTTATAATAAAACGTAATATGCAGTGTATCATTGAAAATACCTTAGAATATATGGTAATTCTAGTCTATCAATGAAAATACCTTATAATATAACGTAATATGCAGTGTATCATTGAAAATACCTTATAATATATCGTAATTTGTAGTGTATCATTGAAAATACCATATAGTATAACGTAATATGCAGTGCATCATTGAAAATACCTTATAATATATAGTAGTTTATCATTGAAAACATCTTATAATATAACGTAATATGCAGTGTATCATTGAAGATACATTATGATATAACGTAATATGCAGTATATCATTGAAAATACCTTATAATATATGTTAATTTGAACTATATCAATCAAAATACCTTCTAATATATCGTAATATGCAGTGTATCATCGAAAATACCTTATAATATATCGTAATTTTTTAGTGTATCATTGAAAATACCTAATAATATAATGTAATATGCAGTGTATCATTGAAAATACCTTATAATAAAACGTAATATGCAGTGTATCATTGAAAATACCTTATAATATAACGTAATATGCAGTGTATCATTGAAAATACCATATAATATAACGTAATATGCAGTGTATCATTGAAAATACCTTATGATATAACGTAATATGCAGTGTATCATTGAAAATACGTTATGATATAACGTAATATGCAGTGTATCATTGAAAATACCTTATAATAAAACGTAATATGCAGTGTATCATTGAAAATACCTTAGAATATATGGTAATTCTAGTCTATCAATGAAAATACTTTATAATACAACGTAATATGCAGTGTATCATTGAAAATACCTTATAATATATCGTAATTTGTAGTGTATCATTGAAAATACCATATAGTATAACGTAATATGCAGTGCATCATTGAAAATACCTTATAATATAACGTAATATGTAGTGTATCATTGAAAATACCTTATAATATAACGTAATATGCAGTGTATCATTGAAAATACCTTATAATAAAACGTAATATGCAGTGTATCATTGAAAATACCTTAGAATATATGGTAATTCTAGTCTATCAATGAAAATACTTTATAATACAACGTAATATGCAGTGTATCATTGAAAATACCTTATAATATATCGTAATTTGTAGTGTATCATTGAAAATACCATATAGTATAACGTAATATGCAGTGCATCATTGAAAATACCTTATAATATATAGTAGTTTATCATTGAAAACATCTTATAATATAACGTAATATGCAGTGTATCATTGAAGATACATTATGATATAACTTAATATGCAGTGTATCATTGAAAATACCATATAATATATCGTAATATGTAGTTTATCATTGAAAATACGTTATAATATAACGTAATATGCAGTGTATCATTGAAAATACCATATAATATAACGTAATATGACGTGTATCATTGAAAATACCGTATAATAAAACGTAATATGCAGTGTATCATTGAAAATACCTTATAATATATCGTAATATGCACTGTATCATTGAAAATACCTTATAATATAACGTAATATGCAGTGTATCATTGAAAATGCTTTATGATATAACGTAATATGCAGTGTATCATTGAAAATACCTTATAATAAAACGTAATATGCAGTGTATCATTGAAAATACCTTATAATAAAACGTAATATGCAGTGTATCATTGAAAATACCTTAGAATATATGGTAATTCTAGTCTATCAATGAAAATACCTTATAATATAACGTAATATGCAGTGTATCATTGAAAATACCTTATAATATATCGTAATTTGTAGTGTATCATTGAAAATACCATATAGTATAACGTAATATGCAGTGCATCATTGAAAATACCTTATAATATATAGTAGTTTATCATTGAAAACATCTTATAATATAACGTAATATGCAGTGTATCATTGAAGATACATTATGATATAACGTAATATGCAGTATATCATTGAAAATACCTTATAATATATGGTAATTTGAACTATATCAATCAAAATACCTTCTAATATATCGTAATATGCAGTGTATCATCGAAAATACCTTATAATATATCGTAATTTTTTAGTGTATCATTGAAAATACCTAATAATATAATGTAATATGCAGTGTATCATTGAAAATACCTTATAATAAAACGTAATATGCAGTGTATCATTGAAAATACCTTATAATATAACGTAATATGCAGTGTATCATTGAAAATACCATATAATATAACGTAATATGCAGTGTATCATTGAAAATACCTTATGATATAACGTAATATGCAGTGTATCATTGAAAATACGTTATGATATAACGTAATATGCAGTGTATCATTGTAAATACCTTATAATGTAACGTAATATGCAGTGTATCATTGAAAATACCTTATGATATAATGTAATATGCAGTGTATCATTGAAAATACCTTATAATATATGGTAATTTGTAGTGTATCAATGAAAATACATTATAATATAACGTAATATGCAGTGTATCATTGAAAATACCATATAATATATCGTAATTTGTAGTGTATCATTGAAAATACCATATAGTATAACGTAATATGCAGTGCATCATTGAAAATACCTTATAATATAACGTAATATGTAGTGTATCATTGAAAATACCTTATAATATAACGTAATATGCAGTGTATCATTGAAAATACCTTATAATAAAACGTAATATGCAGTGTATCATTGAAAATACCTTAGAATATATATGGTAATTCTAGTCTATCAATGAAAATACTTTATAATACAACGTAATATGCAGTGTATCATTGAAAATACCTTATAATATATCGTAATTTGTAGTGTATCATTGAAAATACCATATAGTATAACGTAATATGCAGTGCATCATTGAAAATACCTTATAATATATAGTAGTTTATCATTGAAAACATCTTATAATATAACGTAATATGCAGTGTATCATTGAAGATACATTATGATATAACTTAATATGCAGTGTATCATTGAAAATACCATATAATATATCGTAATATGTAGTTTATCATTGAAAATACGTTATAATATAACGTAATATGCAGTGTATCATTGAAAATACCATATAATATAACGTAATATGACGTGTATCATTGAAAATACCGTATAATAAAACGTAATATGCAGTGTATCATTGAAAATACCTTATAATATATCGTAATATGCACTGTATCATTGAAAATACCTTATAATATAACGTAATATGCAGTGTATCATTGAAAATGCTTTATGATATAACGTAATATGCAGTGTATCATTGAAAATACCTTATAATAAAACGTAATATGCAGTGTATCATTGAAAATACCTTATAATAAAACGTAATATGCAGTGTATCATTGAAAATACCTTAGAATATATGGTAATTCTAGTCTATCAATGAAAATACCTTATAATACAACGTAATATGCAGTGTATCATTGAAAATACCTTATAATATATCGTAATTTGTAGTGTATCATTGAAAATGCCATATAGTATAACGTAATATGCAGTGCATCATTGAAAATACCTTATAATATATAGTAGTTTATCATTGAAAACATCTTATAATATAACGTAATATGCAGTGTATCATTGAAGATACATTATGATATAACGTAATATGCAGTATATCATTGAAAATACCTTATAATATATGGTAATTTGAACTGTATCAATCAAAATACCTTCTAATATATCGTAATATGCAGTGTATCATCGAAAATACCTTATAATATATCGTAATTTTTTAGTGTATCATTGAAAATACCATATAATATATCGTAATATATAGTTTATCATTGAAAATACTTTATAATATAACGTAATATGCAGTGTATCATTGAAAATACCATATAATATAACGTAATATGCAGTGTATCATTGAAAATACCTTATAATAAAACGTAATATGCAGTGTATCATTGAAAATACCTTGTAATATATAGTAGTTTATCATTGAAAATACCTTATAATGTAACGTAATATGCTGTGTATCATTGAAAATACCTTATAATATAACGTAATATGTAGTGTATCATTGAAAATACCTTATAATATAACGTAATATGCAGTGTATCATTGAAAATACCTTATAATAAAACGTAATATGCAGTGTATCATTGAAAATACCTTAGAATATATGGTAATTCTAGTCTATCAATGAAAATACTTTATAATACAACGTAATATGCAGTGTATCATTGAAAATACCATATAATATATCGTAATTTGTAGTGTATCATTGAAAATACCATATAGTATAACGTAATATGCAGTGCATCATTGAAAATACCTTATAATATAACGTAATATGTAGTGTATCATTGAAAATACCTTATAATATAACGTAATATGCAGTGTATCATTGAAAATACCTTATAATAAAACGTAATATGCAGTGTATCATTGAAAATACCTTAGAATATATGGTAATTCTAGTCTATCAATGAAAATACTTTATAATACAACGTAATATGCAGTGTATCATTGAAAATACCTTATAATATATCGTAATTTGTAGTGTATCATTGAAAATACCATATAGTATAACGTAATATGCAGTGCATCATTGAAAATACCTTATAATATATAGTAGTTTATCATTGAAAACATCTTATAATATAACGTAATATGCAGTGTATCATTGAAGATACATTATGATATAACTTAATATGCAGTGTATCATTGAAAATACCATATAATATATCGTAATATGTAGTTTATCATTGAAAATACGTTATAATATAACGTAATATGCAGTGTATCATTGAAAATACCATATAATATAACGTAATATGCAGTGTATCATTGAAAATGCTTTATGATATAACGTAATATGCAGTGTATCATTGAAAATACCTTATAATAAAACGTAATATGCAGTGTATCATTGAAAATACCTTATAATAAAACGTAATATGCAGTGTATCATTGAAAATACCTTAGAATATATGGTAATTCTAGTCTATCAATGAAAATACCTTATAATACAACGTAATATGCAGTGTATCATTGAAAATACCTTATAATATATCGTAATTTGTAGTGTATCATTGAAAATACCATATAGTATAACGTAATATGCAGTGCATCATTGAAAATACCTTATAATATATAGTAGTTTATCATTGAAAACATCTTATAATATAACGTAATATGCAGTGTATCATTGAAGATACATTATGATATAACGTAATATGCAGTATATCATTGAAAATACCTTATAATATATGGTAATTTGAACTGTATCAATCAAAATACCTTCTAATATATCGTAATATGCAGTGTATCATCGAAAATACCTTATAATATATCGTAATTTTTTAGTGTATCATTGAAAATACCTAATAATATAATGTAATATGCAGTGTATCATTGAAAATACCTTATAATAAAACGTAATATGCAGTGTATCATTGAAAATACCTTATAATATAACGTAATATGCAGTGTATCATTGAAAATACCATATAATATAACGTAATATGCAGTGTATCATTGAAAATACCTTATGATATAACGTAATATGCAGTGTATCATTGAAAATACCTTATAATAAAACGTAATATGCAGTGTATCATTGAAAATACCTTGTAATATATAGTAGTTTATCATTGAAAATACCTTATAATGTAACGTAATATGCTGTGTATCATTGAAAATACCTTATAATATAACGTAATATGTAGTGTATCATTGAAAATACCTTATAATATAACGTAATATGCAGTGTATCATTGAAAATACCTTATAATAAAACGTAATATGCAGTGTATCATTGAAAATACCTTAGAATATATGGTAATTCTAGTCTATCAATGAAAATACTTTATAATACAACGTAATATGCAGTGTATCATTGAAAATACCATATAATATATCGTAATTTGTAGTGTATCATTGAAAATACCATATAGTATAACGTAATATGCAGTGCATCATTGAAAATACCTTATAATATAACGTAATATGTAGTGTATCATTGAAAATACCTTATAATATAACGTAATATGCAGTGTATCATTGAAAATACCTTATAATAAAACGTAATATGCAGTGTATCATTGAAAATACCTTAGAATATATGGTAATTCTAGTCTATCAATGAAAATACTTTATAATACAACGTAATATGCAGTGTATCATTGAAAATACCTTGTAATATATAGTAGTTTATCATTGAAAATACCTTATAATGTAACGTAATATGCTGTGTATCATTGAAAATACCTTATAATATAACGTAATATGTAGTGTATCATTGAAAATACCTTATAATATAACGTAATATGCAGTGTATCATTGAAAATACCTTATAATAAAACGTAATATGCAGTGTATCATTGAAAATACCTTAGAATATATGGTAATTCTAGTCTATCAATGAAAATACTTTATAATACAACGTAATATGCAGTGTATCATTGAAAATACCATATAATATATCGTAATTTGTAGTGTATCATTGAAAATACCATATAGTATAACGTAATATGCAGTGCATCATTGAAAATACCTTATAATATAACGTAATATGTAGTGTATCATTGAAAATACCTTATAATATAACGTAATATGCAGTGTATCATTGAAAATACCTTATAATAAAACGTAATATGCAGTGTATCATTGAAAATACCTTAGAATATATGGTAATTCTAGTCTATCAATGAAAATACCTTATAATACAACGTAATATGCAGTGTATCATTGAAAATACCTTATAATATATCGTAATTTGTAGTGTATCATTGAAAATACCATATAGTATAACGTAATATGCAGTGCATCATTGAAAATACCTTATAATATATAGTAGTTTATCATTGAAAACATCTTATAATATAACGTAATATGCAGTGTATCATTGAAGATACATTATGATATAACTTAATATGCAGTGTATCATTGAAAATACCATATAATATATCGTAATATGTAGTTTATCATTGAAAATACGTTATAATATAACGTAATATGCAGTGTATCATTGAAAATACCATATAATATAACGTAATATGCAGTGTATCATTGAAAATGCTTTATGATATAACGTAATATGCAGTGTATCATTGAAAATACCTTATAATAAAACGTAATATGCAGTGTATCATTGAAAATACCTTATAATAAAACGTAATATGCAGTGTATCATTGAAAATACCTTAGAATATATGGTAATTCTAGTCTATCAATGAAAATACCTTATAATACAACGTAATATGCAGTGTATCATTGAAAATACCTTATAATATATCGTAATTTGTAGTGTATCATTGAAAATACCATATAGTATAACGTAATATGCAGTGCATCATTGAAAATACCTTATAATATATAGTAGTTTATCATTGAAAACATCTTATAATATAACGTAATATGCAGTGTATCATTGAAGATACATTATGATATAACGTAATATGCAGTATATCATTGAAAATACCTTATAATATATGGTAATTTGAACTGTATCAATCAAAATACCTTCTAATATATCGTAATATGCAGTGTATCATCGAAAATACCTTATAATATATCGTAATTTTTTAGTGTATCATTGAAAATACCTAATAATATAATGTAATATGCAGTGTATCATTGAAAATACCTTATAATAAAACGTAATATGCAGTGTATCATTGAAAATACCTTATAATATAACGTAATATGCAGTGTATCATTGAAAATACCATATAATATAACGTAATATGCAGTGTATCATTGAAAATACCTTATGATATAACGTAATATGCAGTGTATCATTGAAAATACGTTATGATATAACGTAATATGCAGTGTATCATTGTAAATACCTTATAATATAACGTAATATGCAGTGTATCATTGAAAATACCTTATGATATAATGTAATATGCAGTGTATCATTGAAAATACCTTATAATATATGGTAATTTGTAGTGTATCAATGAAAATACCTTATAATATAACGTAATATGCAGTGTATCATTGAAAATACCTTATAATAAAACGTAATATGCAGTGTATCATTGAAAATACCTTATAATATAACGTAATATGCAGTGTATCATTGAAAATACCTTAGAATATAACGTAATATGCAGTGTATCATTCAAAATACCTTATGATATAACGTAATATGCAATGTATCATTGAAAATACCTTATGATATAACGTAATGTGCAGTATATCATTGAAAATACCTTATAATATATGGTAATTTGAACTGTATCAATCAAAATACCTTCTAATATATCGTAAAATGCAGTGTATCATCGAAAATACCTTATAATATATCGTAATTTGTAGTGTACCATTGAAAATACGTTATAATATAACGTAATATGCAGTGTATCGTTGAAAATACCTTATAATATATCGTAATTTGTAGTGTATCATTAAAAATACCTTATAATATAACGTAATATGCAGTGTATCATTGAAAATACCTCATAATATAACGTAATATGCAGTGTATCATTGAAAACATCTTATAATATAACGTCACATGCAGTGTATCATTGTACATACCTTATAATATAACGTAATATGCAGTGAGATCATTGAAAATACCTTATGATATAATGTAATATGCAGTGTATCATTGAAAATACCTTATAATATATGGTAATTTGAACTGTATCAATCAAAATACCTTCTAATATATCGTAAAATGCAGTGTATCATCGAAAATACCTTATAATATATCGTAATTTGTAGTGTATCATTGAAAATACGTTATAATATAACGTAATATGCAGTGTATCATTGAAAATACCTTATAATATATCGTAATTTGTAGTGTATCATTGAAAATACCATATAGTATAACGTAATATGCAGTGCATCATTGAAAATACCTTATAATATAACGTAATATGCAGTGTATCATTGAAAATACCTTATAATATAACGTAATATGCAGTGTATCATTGAAAATACCTTATGATATAACGTAATATGCAGTGTATCATTGAAAATACCTTATGATATAACGTAATATGCAGTGTATCATTGAAAGTACCTTATGATATAACGTAATATGCAGTGTATCATTGAAAATACCTTGTAATATATCGTAATTTGTAGTGTATCATTAAAAATACCTTATAATATAACGTAATATGCAGTTTATCATTGAAAATACCTTATAATAAAACGTAATATGCAGTGTATCATTGAAAATACCTTAGAATATATGGTAATTCTAGTCTATCAATGAAAAAACCTTATAATACAACGTAATGTGCAGTGTATCTTTGAAAATACCTTATAATATATCGTAATTTGTAGTGTATAATTGAAAATACCATATAGTATAACGTAATATGCCGTGTATCATTGAAAATACCTTATAATATAACGTAATATGCACTGTATCATTGAAAATACCTTATAATATATCGTAATTTGTAGTGTATCATTGAAAACACCATATAGTATAACGTAATATGCAGTGTATCATTGAAAATACCTTATAATATAACGTAATATGCACTGTATCATTGAAAATACCTTATGATATAACGTAATATGCAGTGTATCATTGAAAATACCTTATGATATAACGTAATATGCAGTGTATCATTGAAAATACCTTATGATATAACGTAATATGCAGTGTATCATTGAAAATACGTTATGATATAACGTAATATGCAGTGTATCATTGTAAATACCTTATAATATAACGTAATATGCAGTGTATCATTGAAAATACCTTATGATATAATGTAATATGCAGTGTATCATTGAAAATACCTTATAATATATGGTAATTTGTAGTGTATCAATGAAAATACCTTATAATATAACGTAATATGCAGTGTATCATTGAAAATACCTTATAATAAAACGTAATATGCAGTGTATCATTGAAAATACCTTATAATATAACGTAATATGCAGTGTATCATTGAAAATACCTTAGAATATAACGTAATATGCAGTGTATCATTCAAAATACCTTATGATATAACGTAATATGCAGTGTATCATTGAAAATACCTTATGATATAACGTAATATGTAGTGTATCATTGAAAGTACCTTATAATACAACGTAATGTGCAGTGTATCATTGAAAATACCTTATAATATATCGTAATTTGTAGTGTATAATTGAAAATACCATATAGTATAACGTAATATGCAGTGCATCATTGAAAATACCTTATAATATATAGTAGTTTATCATTGAAAACATCTTATAATATAACGTAATATGCAATGTATCATTGAAAATACCTTATGATATAACGTAATGTGCAGTATATCATTGAAAATACCTTATAATATATGGTAATTTGAACTGTATCAATCAAAATACCTTCTAATATATCGTAAAATGCAGTGTATCATCGAAAATACCTTATAATATATCGTAATTTGTAGTGTATCATTGAAAATACGTTATAATATAACGTAATATGCAGTGTATCATTGAAAATACCTTATAATATATCGTAATTTGTAGTGTATCATTAAAAATACCTTATAATATAACGTAATATGCAGTGTATCATTGAAAATACCTCATAATATAACGTAATATGCAGTGTATCATTGAAAACATCTTATAATATAACGTCATATGCAGTGTATCATTGTACATACCTTATAATATAACGTAATATGCAGTGTATCATTGAAAATACCTTATGATATAATGTAATATGCAGTGTATCATTGAAAATACCTTATAATATATGGTAATTTGAACTGTATCAATCAAAATACCTTCTAATATATCGTAAAATGCAGTGTATCATCGAAAATACCTTATAATATATCGTAATTTGTAGTGTATCATTGAAAATACCATATAGTATAACGTAATATGCAGTGCATCATTGAAAATACCTTATAATATAACGTAATATGCAGTGTATCATTGAAAATACCTTATAATATAACGTAATATGCAGTTTATCATTGAAAATACCTTATAATAAAACGTAATATGCAGTGTATCATTGAAAATACCTTAGAATATATGGTAATTCTAGTCTATCAATGAAAAAACCTTATAATACAACGTAATGTGCAGTGTATCTTTGAAAATACCTTATAATATATCGTAATTTGTAGTGTATCATTGAAAATACCATATAGTATAACGTAATATGCCGTGTATCATTGAAAATACCTTATAATATAACGTAATATGCACTGTATCATTGAAAATACCTTATAATATATCGTAATTTGTAGTGTATCATTGAAAATACCATATAGTATAACGTAATATGCAGTGTATCATTGAAAACATCTTATAATATAACGTCATATGCAGTGTATCATTGAAAATACCTTATAATAAAACGTAATTTGTAGTGTATCATTGAAAATACCATATAGTATAACGTAATATGCAGTGCATCATTGAAAATACCATATAATATAACGAAATATGCAGTGTATCATTGAAAATACCTTGTAATATTACGTAATATGCAGTGTATCATTGAAAATACCTTATGATATAACGTAATATGCAGTGTATCATTGAAAGTACCTTATGATATAACGTAATATGCAGTGTATCATTGAAAATACCTTATAATATATGGTAATTTGTAATGTATCAACGAAAATACCTCATAATATAACGTAATATGCAGTGTATCATTGAAAACATCTTATAATATAACGTCATATGCAGTGTATCATTGAAAATACCTTATAATATAACGTCATATGCAGTGTATCATTGAAAATACCTTATAATATAACGTAATATGCAGTGTATCATTGAAAATACCTTATAATAAAACGTAATATGAAGTGTATCATTGAAAATACCTTAGAATATATGGTAATTCTAGTCTATCAATGAAAAAACCTTATAATACAACGTAATATGCAGTGTATCATTGAAAATACCTTATGATATAATGTAATATGCAGTGTATCATTGAAAATACCTTATAATATATGGTAATTTGTAGTGTATCAATGAAAATACCTTATAATATAACGTAATATGCAGTGTATCATTGAAAATACCATATAATATATCGTAATATATAGTTTATCATTGAAAATACTTTATAATATAACGTAATATGCAGTGTATCATTGAAAATACCATATAATATAACGTAATATGCAGTGTATCATTGAAAATACCATATAATATATCGTAATATGTAGTTTATCATTGAAAATACGTTATAATGTAACGTAATATGCAGTGTATCATTGAAAATACCATATAGTATAACGTAATATGCAGTGCATCATTGAAAATACCTTATAATATAACGTAATATGCAGTGTATCATTGAAAATACCTTATAATAAAACGTAATATGCAGTGTATCATTGAAAATACCTTAAAATATATGGTAATTCTAGTCTATCAATGAAAATTCCTTATAATACAACGTAATATGAAGTGTATCATTGAAAATACCTTATAATATATCGTAATTTGTAGTGTATCATTGAAAATACCATATAGTATAACGTAATATGCAGTGCATCATTGAAAATACCTTATAATATAACGTAATATGCAGTGTATCATTGAAAATACCTTATAATAAAACGTAATATGCAGTGTATCATTGAAAATACCTTAAAATATATGGTATTTCTAGTCTATCAATGAAAATTCCTTATAATACAACGTAATATGAAGTGTATCATTGAAAATACCTTATAATATATCGTAATTTGTAGTGTATCATTGAAAATACCATATAATATACAGTAGTTTATCATTGAAAACATCTTATAATATAACGTAATATGCAGTGCATCATTGAAAATACCTTATAATATAACGTAATATGCAGTGTATCATTGAAAATACCTTAGAATATATGGTAATTCTAGTCTATCAATGAAAAAACCTTATAATACAACGTAATATGCAGTGTATCATTGAAAATACCTTATAATAAAACGTAATATGAAGGGTATCATTGAAAATACCTTAGAATATATGGTAATTCTAGTCTATCAATGAAAAAACCTTATAATACAACGTAATATGCAGTGTATCATTGAAAATACCTTATGATATAATGTAATATGCAGTGTATCATTGAAAATACCTTATAATATATGGTAATTTGTAGTGTATCAATGAAAATACCTTATAATATAACGTAATATGCAGTGTATCATTGAAAATACCATATAATATATCGTAATATATAGTTTATCATTGAAAATACGTTATAATATAACGTAATATGCAGTGTATCATTGAAAATACCATATAGTATAACGTAATATGCAGTGCATCATTGAAAATACCTTATAATATAACGTAATATGCAGTGTATCATTGAAAATACCTTATAATAAAACGTAATATGCAGTGTATCATTGAAAATACCTTAAAATATATGGTAATTCTAGTCTATCAATGAAAATTCCTTATAATACAACGTAATATGAAGTGTATCATTGAAAATACCATATAATATATCGTAATTTGTAGTGTATCATTGAAAATACCATATAGTATAACGTAATATGCAGTGCATCATTGAAAATACCTTATAATATAACGTAATATGCAGTGTATCATTGAAAATACCTTATAATAAAACGTAATATGCAGTGTATCATTGAAAATACCTTAGAATATATGGTAATTCTAGTCTATCAATGAAAATTCCTTATAATACAACGTAATATGAAGTGTATCATTGAAAATACCTTATAATATATCGTAATTTGTAGTGTATCATTGAAAATACCATATAGTATAACGTAATATGCAGTGCATCATTGAAAATACCTTATAATATAACGTAATATGCAGTGTATCATTGAAAATATCATATAATATAACGTAATATGCAGTGCATCATTGAAAATACCTTATAATATAACGTAATATGCAGTGTATCATTGAAAATACCTTAGAATATATGGTAATTCTAGTCTATCAATGAAAAAACCTTATAATACAACGTAATATGCAGTGTATCATTGAAAATACCTTATAATATATCGTAATTTGTAGTGTATCATTGAAAATACCATATAGTATAACGTAATATGCAGTGTATCATTGAAAACATCTTATAATATAACGTCATATGCAGTGTATCATTGAAAATACCTTATAATATAACGTAATATGCAGTGTATCATTGAAAATATCTTATGATATAATGTAATATGCAGTGTATCATTGAAAATACCATATAATATATCGTAATATATAGTTTATTATTGAAAATACTTTATAATATAACGTAATATGCAGTGTATCATTGAAAATACCATATAATATAACGTAATATGCAGTGTATCATTGAAAATACCTTATAATAAAACGTAATATGAAGTGTATCATTGAAAATACCTTAGAATATATGGTAATTCTAGTCTATCAATGAAAAGACCGTATAATACAACGTAATATGCAGTGTATCATTGAAAATACCTTATGATATAATGTAATATGCAGTGTATCATTGAAAATACCTTATAATATATGGTAATTTGTAGTGTATCAATGAAAATACCTTATAATATAACGTAATATGCAGTGTATCATTGAAAATACCTTAGAATATATGGTAATTCTAGTCTATCAATGAAAATACCTTATAATATATCGTAATTTGTAGTGTATCATTGAAAATACCATATAGTATAACGTAATATGCAGTGCATCATTGAAAATACCTTATAATATAACGTAATATGCAGTGTATCATTGAAAATATCATATAATATAACGTAATATGCAGTGCATCATTGAAAATACCTTATAATATAACGTAATATGCAGTGTATCATTGAAAATACCTTAGAATATATGGTAATTCTAGTCTATCAATGAAAAAACCTTATAATACAACGTAATATGCAGTGTATCATTGAAAATACCTTATAATATATCGTAATTTGTAGTGTATCATTGAAAATACCATATAGTATAACGTAATATGCAGTGTATCATTGAAAACATCTTATAATATAACGTCATATGCAGTGTATCATTGAAAATACCTTATAATATAACGTAATATGCAGTGTATCATTGAAAATATCTTATGATATAATGTAATATGCAGTGTATCATTGAAAATACCATATAATATATCGTAATATATAGTTTATTATTGAAAATACTTTATAATATAACGTAATATGCAGTGTATCATTGAAAATACCATATAATATAACGTAATATGCAGTGTATCATTGAAAATACCTTATAATAAAACGTAATATGAAGTGTATCATTGAAAATACCTTAGAATATATGGTAATTCTAGTCTATCAATGAAAAGACCGTATAATACAACGTAATATGCAGTGTATCATTGAAAATACCTTATGATATAATGTAATATGCAGTGTATCATTGAAAATACCTTATAATATATGGTAATTTGTAGTGTATCAATGAAAATACCTTATAATATAACGTAATATGCAGTGTATCATTGAAAATACCTTAGAATATATGGTAATTCTAGTCTATCAATGAAAAGACCTTATAATACAACGTAATATGCAGTGTATCATTGAAAATACCTTATGATATAATGTAATATGCAGTGTATCATTGAAAATACCTTATAATATATGGTAATTTGTAGTGTATCAATGAAAATACCTTATAATATAACGTAATATGCAGTGTATCATTGAAAATACCATATAATATATCGTAATATATAGTTTATCATTGAAAATACGTTATAATATAACGTAATATGCAGTGTATCATTGAAAATACCATATAGTATAACGTAATATGCAGTGCATCATTGAAAATACCTTATAATATAACGTAATATGCAGTGTATCATTGAAAATACCTTATAATAAAACGTAATATGCAGTGTATCATTGAAAATACCTTAAAATATATGGTAATTCTAGTCTATCAATGAAAATTCCTTATAATACAACGTAATATGAAGTGTATCATTGAAAATACCATATAATATATCGTAATTTGTAGTGTATCATTGAAAATACCATATAGTATAACGTAATATGGAGTGCATCATTGAAAATACCTTAGAATATATGGTAATTCTAGTCTATCAATGAAAATTCCTTATAATACAACGTAATATGAAGTGTATCATTGAAAATACCTTATAATATATCGTAATTTGTAGTGTATCATTGAAAATACCATATAGTATAACGTAATATGCAGTGCATCATTGAAAATACCTTATAATATAACGTAATATGCAGTGTATCATTGAAAATATCATATAATATAACGTAATATGCAGTGCATCATTGAAAATACCTTATAATATAACGTAATATGCAGTGTATCATTGAAAATACCTTAGAATATATGGTAATTCTAGTCTATCAATGAAAAAACCTTATAATACAACGTAATATGCAGTGTATCATTGAAAATACCTTATAATATATCGTAATTTGTAGTGTATCATTGAAAATACCATATAGTATAACGTAATATGCAGTGTATCATTGAAAACATCTTATAATATAACGTCATATGCAGTGTATCATTGAAAATACCTTATAATATAACGTAATATGCAGTGTATCATTGAAAATATCTTATGATATAATGTAATATGCAGTGTATCATTGAAAATACCATATAATATATCGTAATATATAGTTTATTATTGAAAATACTTTATAATATAACGTAATATGCAGTGTATCATTGAAAATACCATATAATATAACGTAATATGCAGTGTATCATTGAAAATACCTTATAATAAAACGTAATATGAAGTGTATCATTGAAAATACCTTAGAATATATGGTAATTCTAGTCTATCAATGAAAAGACCTTATAATACAACGTAATATGCAGTGTATCATTGAAAATACCTTATAATATATCGTAATTTGTAGTGTATCATTGAAAATACCATATAGTATAACGTAATATGCAGTGCATCATTGAAAATACCTTATAATATAACGTAATATGCAGTGTATCATTGAAAATATCATATAATATAACGTAATATGCAGTGCATCATTGAAAATACCTTATAATATAACGTAATATGCAGTGTATCATTGAAAATACCTTAGAATATATGGTAATTCTAGTCTATCAATGAAAAAACCTTATAATACAACGTAATATGCAGTGTATCATTGAAAATACCTTATAATATATCGTAATTTGTAGTGTATCATTGAAAATACCATATAGTATAACGTAATATGCAGTGTATCATTGAAAACATCTTATAATATAACGTCATATGCAGTGTATCATTGAAAATACCTTATAATATAACGTAATATGCAGTGTATCATTGAAAATATCTTATGATATAATGTAATATGCAGTGTATCATTGAAAATACCATATAATATATCGTAATATATAGTTTATTATTGAAAATACTTTATAATATAACGTAATATGCAGTGTATCATTGAAAATACCATATAATATAACGTAATATGCAGTGTATCATTGAAAATACCTTATAATAAAACGTAATATGAAGTGTATCATTGAAAATACCTTAGAATATATGGTAATTCTAGTCTATCAATGAAAAGACCTTATAATACAACGTAATATGCAGTGTATCATTGAAAATACCTTATGATATAATGTAATATGCAGTGTATCATTGAAAATACCTTATAATATATGGTAATTTGTAGTGTATCAATGAAAATACCTTATAATATAACGTAATATGCAGTGTATCATTGAAAATACCTTAGAATATATGGTAATTCTAGTCTATCAATGAAAAGACCTTATAATACAACGTAATATGCAGTGTATCATTGAAAATACCTTATGATATAATGTAATATGCAGTGTATCATTGAAAATACCTTATAATATATGGTAATTTGTAGTGTATCAATGAAAATACCTTATAATATAACGTAATATGCAGTGTATCATTGAAAATACCATATAATATATCGTAATATATAGTTTATCATTGAAAATACGTTATAATATAACGTAATATGCAGTGTATCATTGAAAATACCATATAGTATAACGTAATATGCAGTGCATCATTGAAAATACCTTAGAATATATGGTAATTCTAGTCTATCAATGAAAATTCCTTATAATACAACGTAATATGAAGTGTATCATTGAAAATACCTTATAATATATCGTAATTTGTAGTGTATCATTGAAAATACCATATAGTATAACGTAATATGCAGTGCATCATTGAAAATACCTTATAATATAACGTAATATGCAGTGTATCATTGAAAATACCTTAGAATATATGGTAATTCTAGTCTATCAATGAAAAAACCTTATAATACAACGTAATATGCAGTGTATCATTGAAAATACCTTATAATATATCGTAATTTGTAGTGTATCATTGAAAATACCATATAATATACAGTAGTTTATCATTGAAAACATCTTATAATATAACGTAATATGCAGTGCATCATTGAAAATACCTTATAATATAACGTAATATGCAGTGTATCATTGAAAATACCTTAGAATATATGGTAATTCTAGTCTATCAATGAAAAAACCTTATAATACAACGTAATATGCAGTGTATCATTGAAAATACCTTATAATAAAACGTAATATGAAGTGTATCATTGAAAATACCTTAGAATATATGGTAATTCTAGTCTATCAATGAAAAAACCTTATAATACAACGTAATATGCAGTGTATCATTGAAAATACCTTATGATATAATGTAATATGCAGTGTATCATTGAAAATACCTTATAATATATGGTAATTTGTAGTGTATCAATGAAAATACCTTATAATATAACGTAATATGCAGTGTATCATTGAAAATACCATATAATATATCGTAATATATAGTTTATCATTGAAAATACCTTATAATATAACGTAATATGCAGTGTATCATTGAAAATACCATATAGTATAACGTAATATGCAGTGCATCATTGAAAATACCTTATAATATAACGTAATATGCAGTGTATCATTGAAAATACCTTATAATAAAACGTAATATGCAGTGTATCATAGAAAATACCTTAAAATATATGGTAATTCTAGTCTATCAATGAAAATTCCTTATAATACAACGTAATATGAAGTGTATCATTGAAAATACCATATAATATATCGTAATATGTAGTGTATCATTGAAAATACCATATAGTATAACGTAATATGCAGTGCATCATTGAAAATACCTTATAATATAACGTAATATGCAGTGTATCATTGAAAATACCTTATAATAAAACGTAATATGCAGTGTATCATTGAAAATACCTTAGAATATATGGTAATTCTAGTCTATCAATGAAAATTCCTTATAATACAACGTAATATGAAGTGTATCATTGAAAATACCTTATAATATATCGTAATTTGTAGTGTATCATTGAAAATACCATATAGTATAACGTAATATGCAGTGCATCATTGAAAATACCTTATAATATAACGTAATATGCAGTGTATCATTGAAAATATCATATAATATAACGTAATATGCAGTGCATCATTGAAAATACCTTATAATATAACGTAATATGCAGTGTATCATTGAAAATACCTTAGAATATATGGTAATTCTAGTCTATCAATGAAAAAACCTTATAATACAACGTAATATGCAGTGTATCATTGAAAATACCTTATAATATATCGTAATTTGTAGTGTATCATTGAAAATACCATATAGTATAACGTAATATGCAGTGTATCATTGAAAACATCTTATAATATAACGTCATATGCAGTGTATCATTGAAAATACCTTATAATATAACGTAATATGCAGTGTATCATTGAAAATACCTTATGATATAATGTAATATGCAGTGTATCATTGAAAATACCATATAATATATCGTAATATATAGTTTATTATTGAAAATACTTTATAATATAACGTAATATGCAGTGTATCATTGAAAATACCATATAATATAACGTAATATGCAGTGTATCATTGAAAATACCTTATAATAAAACGTAATATGAAGTGTATCATTGAAAATACCTTAGAATATATGGTAATTCTAGTCTATCAATGAAAAGACCTTATAATACAACGTAATATGCAGTGTATCATTGAAAATACCTTATGATATAATGTAATATGCAGTGTATCATTGAAAATACCTTATAATATATGGTAATTTGTAGTGTATCAATGAAAATACCTTATAATATAACGTAATATGCAGTGTATCATTGAAAATACCTTAGAATATATGGTAATTCTAGTCTATCAATGAAAAGACCTTATAATACAACGTAATATGCAGTGTATCATTGAAAATACCTTATGATATTATGTAATATGCAGTGTATCATTGAAAATACCTTATAATATATCGTAATTTGTAGTGTATCATTGAAAATACCATATAGTATAACGTAATATGCAGTGCATCATTGAAAATACCTTATAATATAACGTAATATGCAGTGTATCATTGAAAATACCTTATAATAAAACGTAATATGCAGTGTATCATTGAAAATACCTTAGAATATATGGTAATTCTAGTCTATCAATGAAAATTCCTTATAATACAACGTAATATGAAGTGTATCATTGAAAATACCTTATAATATATCGTAATTTGTAGTGTATCATTGAAAATACCATATAGTATAACGTAATATGCAGTGCATCATTGAAAATACCTTATAATATAACGTAATATGCAGTGTATCATTGAAAATACCTTATAATATAACGTAATATGCAGTGTATCATTGAAAATACCATATAATATATCGTAATATATAGTTTATCATTGAAAATACTTTATAATATAACGTAATATGCAGTGTATCATTGAAAATATCATATAATATAACGTAATATGCAGTGCATCATTGAAAATACCTTATAATATAACGTAATATGCAGTGTATCATTGAAAATACCTTAGAATATATGGTAATTCTAGTCTATCAATGAAAAAACCTTATAATACAACGTAATATGCAGTGTATCATTGAAAATACCTTATAATATATCGTAATTTGTAGTGTATCATTGAAAATACCATATAGTATAACGTAATATGCAGTGCATCATTGAAAATACCTTATAATATAACGTAATATGCAGTGTATCATTGAATATACCTTATAATATAACGTAATATGCAGTGTATCATTGAAAATACCTTATAATATAACGTAATATGCAGTGTATCATTGAAAATACCATATAATATATCGTAATATATAGTTTATCATTGAAAATACTTTATAATATAACGTAATATGAAGTGTATCATTGAAAATATCTTATAATATAACGTCATATGCAGTGTATCATTGAAAATACCTTATAATATAACGTAATATGCAGAGTATCATTGAAAATATCTTATGATATAATGTAATATGCAGTGTATCATTGAAAATACCATATAATATATCGTAATATATAGTTTATTATTGAAAATACTTTATAATATAACGTAATATGCAGTGTATCATTGAAAATACCATATAATATAACGTAATATGCAGTGTATCATTGAAAATACCTTATAATAAAACGTAATATGAAGTGTATCATTGAAAATACCTTAGAATATATGGTAATTCTAGTCTATCAATGAAAAAACCTTATAATACAACGTAATATGCAGTGTATCATTGAAAATACCTTATGATATAATGTAATATGCAGTGTATCATTGAAAATACCTTATAATATATGGTAATTTGTAGTGTATCAATGAAAATACCTTATAATATAACGTAATATGCAGTGTATCATTGAAAATACCATATAATATATCGTAATATATAGTTTATCATTGAAAATACGTTATAATATAACGTAATATGCAGTGTATCATTGAAAATACCATATAGTATAACGTAATATGCAGTGCATCATTGAAAATACCTTATAATATAACGTAATATGCAGTGTATCATTGAAAATACCTTATAATAAAACGTAATATGCAGTGTATCATTGAAAATACCTTAAAATATATGGTAATTCTAGTCTATCAATGAAAATTCCTTATAATACAACGTAATATGAAGTGTATCATTGAAAATACCTTATAATATATCGTAATTTGTAGTGTATCATTGAAAATACCATATAGTATAACGTAATATGCAGTGCATCATTGAAAATACCTTATAATATAACGTAATATGCAGTGTATCATTGAAAATACCTTATAATAAAACGTAATATGCAGTGTATCATTGAAAATACCTTAGAATATATGGTAATTCTAGTCTATCAATGAAAATTCCTTATAATACAACGTAATATGAAGTGTATCATTGAAAATACCTTATAATATATCGTAATTTGTAGTGTATCATTGAAAATACCATATAGTATAACGTAATATGCAGTGCATCATTGAAAATACCTTATAATATAACGTAATATGCAGTGTATCATTGAAAATACCTTATAATATAACGTAATATGCAGTGTATCATTGAAAATACCATATAATATATCGTAATATATAGTTTATCATTGAAAATACTTTATAATATAACGTAATATGCAGTGTATCATTGAAAATATCATATAATATAACGTAATATGCAGTGCATCATTGAAAATACCTTATAATATAACGTAATATGCAGTGTATCATTGAAAATACCTTATAATATATCGTAATTTGTAGTGTATCATTGAAAATACCATATAGTATAACGTAATATGCAGTGCATCATTGAAAATACCTTATAATATAACGTAATATGCAGTGTATCATTGAATATACCTTATAATATAACGTAATATGCAGTGTATCATTGAAAATAGCTTATAATAAAACGTAATATGCAGTGTATCATTGAAAATACCTTAGAATATATGGTAATTCTAGTCTATCAATGAAAATACCTTATAATACAACGTAATATGCAGTGTATCATTGAAAATACCTTATAATATATCGTAATTTGTAGTGTATCATTGAAAATACCATATAGTATAACGTAATATGCAGTGCATCATTGAAAATACCTTATAATATATAGTAGTTTATCATTGAAAACATCTTATAATATAACGTAATATGCAGTGTATCATTGAAGATACATTATGATATAACGTAATATGCAGTATATCATTGAAAATACCATATAGTATAACGTAATATGCAGTGCATCATTGAAAATACCTTATAATATAACGTAATATGCAGTGTATCATTGAATATACCTTATGATATAACGTAATGTGCAGTATATCATTGAAAATACCTTATAATATATGGTAATTCTAGTCTATCAATGAAAATACCTTATAATACAACGTAATATGCAGTGTATCATTGAAAATACCTTATAATATATCGTAATTTGTAGTGTATCATTGAAAATACCATATAGTATAACGTAATATGCAGTGCATCATTGAAAATACCTTATAATATATAGTAGTTTATCATTGAAAACATCTTATAATATAACGTAATATGCAGTGTATCATTGAAGATACATTATGATATAACGTAATATGCAGTATATCATTGAAAATACCATATAGTATAACGTAATATGCAGTGCATCATTGAAAATACCTTATAATATAACGTAATATGCAGTGTATCATTGAATATACCTTATGATATAACGTAATGTGCAGTATATCATTGAAAATACCTTATAATATATGGTAATTTGAACTGTATCATTCAAAATACCTTCTAATATATCGTAAAATGCAGTGTATCATCGAAAATACCTTATAATATATCGTAATTTGTAGTGTATCATTGAAAATACCCTATAATATATCGTAATTTTTTAGTGTATCATTGAAAATACCTAATAATATATCGTAATATGCAGTGTATCATTGAAAATACCTTATAATATATCGTAATTTGTAGTGTATCATTGAAAATACCATATAGTATAACGTAATATGCAGTGCATCATTGAAAATACCTTATAATATATAGTAGTTTATCATTGAAAACATCTTATAATATAACGTAATATGCAGTGTATCATTGAAAATACCATATAATATATCGTAATATATAGTTTATCATTGAAAATACTTTATAATATAACGTAATATGCAGTGTATCATTGAAAATATCATATAATCTAACGTAATATGCAGTGCATCATTGAAAATACCTTATAATATAACGTAATATGCAGTGTATCATTGAAAATATCATATAATATAACGTAATATGCAGTGAATCATTGAAAATACCTTATAATAAAACGTAATATGCAGTGTATCATTGAAAATACCTTAGAATATATGGTAATTCTAGTCTATCAATGAAAAAACCTTATAATACAACGTAATATGCAGTGTATCATTGAAAATACCTTATAATATATCGTAATATGCAGTGTATCATTGATAATACCTTATAATATAACGTAATATGCAGTGTATCATTGAAAATACCTTATAATATAACGTAATATGCAGTGTATCATTGAAAATACCTTATAATACAATGTAATATGCAGTCTATCATTGGAAATACCATATAATATAACGTAATATGCAGTGTATCATTGAAAATACTTTATAATATATCGTAATTTGTAGTGTATCATTGAAAATACCTTATAATATAACGTAATTTGTAGTGTATCATTGAAAATATATTGTAATATAAAGTGATATGCAGTGTATCATTGAAAATAGCTTATAATATAACGTAATATGCAGTGTATCATTGAAAATACCTTATAATATAACGTAATATGCAGTGTATCATTGAAAATACCTTATAATACAATGTAATATGCAGTGTATCATTGAAAATACCTGATAATGTAACGTAGTATGCAGTGTATCATTGAAAATACCTTAAAATATAACGTGATATTTGCAGTCTATCATTGAAAATACCTTATTATATAAGGTAATATGCAGTCTATCAATGAAAATAACTTATAATATAACGTAATACGCAGTGTATCATTGAAAATACCTTATAATATAACGTAATATACAGTGTATCATTGAAAATACTTTAGAATATATCGTAATTGTAGTGTATCATTGAAAATACCTTATAATATAACGTAATCTGCAATGTATCATTGAAAATACATTATAATATATCGTAATTTGTAGTGTATCATTGAAAATACCTTATAATATAACGTCATTTGTAGTGTATCATTGAAAATATATTATAATAAAAAGTAATATGCAGTGTATCATTGAAAATAGCTTATAATATAACGTAATATGCAGTGTATCATTGAAAATACCTTATAATATAACGTAATATGCAGTGTATCATTGAAAATACCTTATAATACAATGTAATATGCAGTCTATCAGTGGAAATACCATATAATATAACGTAATATGCAGTGTATCATTGAAAATACTTTATAATATAACGTAATATGCAGTGTATCATTGAAAATACCTTATAATATATCGTAATTTGTAGTGTATCATTGAAAATACCTTATAATATAACGTAATATGCGGTGTATCATTGAAAATACCGTAGAATATATGGTAATTCTAGTCTATCAATGAAAATACATTATAATATAAGGTAATATGCAGTGTATCATTGAAAATACCTTATAATATATCGTAATATGCAGTGTATCATTGAAAATACCTTATAATATAACGTAATATGCAGTGTATCATTGAAAATACCTTATAATATAACGTAATATACAGTGTATCATTGGAAATACCATATAATATATCGTAATATGCAGTGTATTATTGAAAATACCTTATAATATAACATAATATGCTGTGTGTTATTGAAATTACCTTACAATATAACGTAATATGCAGTGTATCATTGAAAATAACTTATAATGTAATGTAATATGCAGTGTATCATTGAAAATACCTTATAATATAACGTAATATTCTGTGTATCATTGAAAATACCTTATAATATAACGTAATATGCAGTGTATCATTGAAAATACCTTATAATATATCGTAATTTGTAGTGTATCATTGAAAATACCTTATAATATATGGTAATTTGTAGTGTATCAATGAAAATACCTTATAATATAACGTAATATGCAGTGTATCATTGAAAGTACCTTATAATATATCGTAATTTGTAGTGTATCATTGAATATACCTTATAATATATAGTAGTTTATCATTGAAAATACCTTATAATATAACGTAATATTCTGTGTATCATTGAAAATACCTTATAATATAACGTAATATGCAGTGTATCATTGAAAATACCTTATAATATATCGTAATTTGTAGTGTATCATTGAAAATACCTTATAATATATGGTAATTTGTAGTGTATCATTGAAAATACCTTATAATATAACGTAATATGCAGTGTATCATTGAAAATACCTTATAATATATCGTAATTTGTAGTGTATCATTGAAAATACCTTATAATATATCGTAATTTGTAGTGTATCATTGAAAATACCTTATAATATATGGTAATTTGTAGTGTATCATTGAAAATACCTTATAATATAACGTAATACGCAGTGTATCATTGAAAATACCTTATAATATATCGTAATTTGTAGTGTATCATTGAAAATACCTTATAATATAACGTAATTTGTAGTGTATCATTGAAAATATATTATAATATAAAGTAATATGCAGTGTATCATTGAAAATAGCTTATAATATAACGTAATATGCAGTGTATCATTGAAAATACATTATAATATAACGTAATATGCAGTGTATCATTGAAAATACCTTATAATACAATGTAATATGCAGTCTATCATTGGAAATCCCATATAATATAACGTAATATGCAGTCTATCATTGAAAATACCTTATAATATAACGTAATGTGCAATGTATCATTGAAAATACTTTATAATATATCGTAATTTGTAGTGTATCATTGAAAATACCTAATAATATAACGTAATATGCAGTGTATCATTGAAAATACCCTATAATATAACGTAATATGCAGTGTATCATTGAAAATACATTATAATATAACGTAATATGCGGTGTATCATTGAAAATACCTTATAATATAACGTAATATGCAGTGTATCATTGAAAATACCTTGTAATATATAGTAGTTTTATCATTGAAAATACCTTATAATATAACGTAATATTCTGTGTATCATTGAAAATACCTTATAATATAACGTAATATGCAGTGTATCATTGAAAATACCTTGTAATATATAGTAGTTTATCATTGAAAATACCTTATAATATAACGTAATATTCTGTGTATCATTGAAAATACCTTATAATATAACGTAATATGCAGTGTATCATTGAAAATACCTTATAATATAACGTAATATGCAGTGTATCATTGAAAATACCTTATAATATAACGTAATATGCAGTGTATCATTGAAAATACCTTAGAATATATGGTCATTCTAGTCTATCAATGAAAATACCTTATAATATAACGTAATATGCAGTGTATCATTGAAAATTCCTTATAATATAACGTAATATGCAGAGTATCATTGGAAATACCTTATAATATATCGTAATTTTTTAGTGTATCATTGAAAATACCTAATAATATAACGTAATATGCTGTGTATCATTTAAAATACCTTATCATATAACGTAATATGCAGTGTATCATTGAAAATACCTTATAATATAACGTAATATGCAGTGTATCATTGAAAATACCTTATAATATAACGTAATATGCGGTGTATCATTGAAAATACCATATAATATAACGTAATATGCAGTCTACCATTGAAAATACATTATAAAATAATGTAATATGCAGTCTGTCATTGAAAATACCTTATAATATAACGTAATATCATATATATCATTAAAAATACCTTATAAAATAACGTAATATGCAGTATACCATTGAAAATACTTATAATATAACGTAATATGCAGTGTATCATTGAAAATACCTTATAATATATAGTAGTTTATCATTGAAAATACCTTATAATATAACGTAATATGCTGTGTATTGTGACGTTCGTCACCACAGTCCGTCCTGCTCTTGCAAGCCCAAGCCGTTCCTGTGGTATATTTTCAAGGGGCCTGCCCCTCATTCATACGCCACTATTTCAAATCTCACAAGAATAAAGTTTCAAGGGACCGTTTCCCTATTGATACGGTCCGTTCCAGTCTAGTGAACCTACTACGTCGCAACCCCCACCAGAAGTCGAAATCATCAAGACAGCGGATCAAATCGATCATTAGTAGTCGACAGTTCGAACCGACAACACCATTCCTGCACCTGAATTATCTCACGAAATACGATAAGGACATAGTCTGAGAACAGAATTATTTCACGAAATACGATAAGGACATAGTCTGAGAACAGAATTATTTCACGAAATACGATAAGAACATAGTCTGAGAACTGAATTATTTCACGAAATACGATAAAGGACATAGTCTCAGAACAGAATTATTTCACGAAATACGATAAGGACATAGTCTCAGAACAGAATTATTTCACAAAATACGATAAAGGACTTAGACGCAGGAACGTCGATCCACCTCCAGCGATCCACTACCCCTTCCACTGGAACAACTTGACATGTGATTGGGACTACCCCCTTCCACCAACGTTGGACTATAAGGGAAGCAGCTGGACACCTACGAAGTCAGTTGAATTCAGGAGTCAGTCGAAACCAGTCGAAGTCAGGAGTCAGTTGAATTCAGAAATCAGTCGGAGTCAGTCGAAGTCAGTCGAAGTCAGGAGTCAGTCGAAGTCAGGAGTCAGTCGAAGTCACGAGTCAGCTGAAGTCTGAAGTCAGAATTCTCCGGTGCACCATCCAGTGCAACGACTGTTCGCGTTCACTTTCCTCAATCCAACCTTTTAACCATTTACCTACTTCCATCATTCTCGATGATGAAACCGAGAGCACTTTGAACTATTTGTAGTTCTGGAACTCAAACTGAGAGGATACACCACCTCCTTCCTAATCCCCTTATACGTCGATATTGCTGCGTGCGGACCAGCACAGAATAAATTAATTTGCGTGTGCGAACGTGCGTGTATCAAGAACCTTAGTCGTGAGAGGAGTCGCCAACCACTTTTTCACCCCTGTCCTATACCTACACGTTCGAGCACGGCGGACTGGATCTAGCCTCTCGAGCTCCCCCACTACCACATTCCTGGCGGACTGGGTCCAGCCGTTTGTGCGTCCTTCAATTTCCCTCGAACTAGGCGGACTGGGTCTAGCCGTTCGAGTTCCCTCACCTACCACAATCTAGGCGGACTAGGTCTAGCCGTTTGTGAAGTCTCCAATTTTCCTCGAACTAGGCGGACTGGGTCCAGCCGTTCGACCTACCGTACTAACCCACAATCTTGGCGGACTTGGTCCAGCCGTTTGCGTGTGCGTACTCCAATTCACGGCCCAGGCGGACTAGGTCCAGCCGACCGGGGATCCCATCCCGACATTCTCTCTCTGACGACGGAACGACGTAACTCGTCCTACGTCGCAACGAACCGTAAACATCAAAATAAATTCGCACGCGTAAAAACGTAACGTCTTCGCGGACCCCGCGTGAGACGTAACAGTATCATTGAAAATACCTTATAATATATCGTAATTTGTAGTGTATCAATGAAAATAACTTATAATGTAACGTAATATGCAGTGTATCATTGAAAATACCTTATAACATATCGTAATTTGTAGTGTATCATTGAAAATACCTTATAATATAACGTAATATGCAGTGTATCATTGAAAATACCTTAAAATATAACGTAATATGCGGTGTATCCTTGAAAATACCTTATAATATAACTTAATATGCAGTGTATCATTGAAAATACCTTATAATATAACTTAATATGCAGTGTATCATTGAAAATACCTTATGATATAACGTAATATGCAGTGTATCATTGAAAATACCTTAGAATATATGGTAATTCTAGTCTATCAATGAAAATACCTTATAATATAACGTAATATGTAGTGTATCAGTGAAAATACCTTATAATATATAGTAGTTTATCATTGAAAATACCTTATAATATAACGTAATATGCAGTGTATCATTGAAAATACCTTATAATATAACGTAATATGCAGTGTATCATGGAAAATACCTTATAATACAATGTAATATGCAGTCTATCATTGGAAATACCATATAATATAACGTAATATGCAGTCTATCATTGAAAATACCTTAAAATATAACGTAATATGCAGTGTATCATTGAAAATACTTTATAATATAACATAATATGCTGTGTGTTATTGAAATTACCTAATAATATATCGTAATATGCAGTGTATCATTGATAATACCTTATAATATAACATAATATGCAGTGTGTTATTGAAAATACCTTATAATGTAATGTAATATGCAGTGTATCATTGAAAATACCTTATAATATAACGTAATATACAGTGTATCATTGAAAATACTTTAGAATATAGCGTAATTTGTAGTGTATTATTGAAAATACCTTATAATATAACGTAATTTGTAGTGTATTATTGAAAATACCTTATAATATAAAGTAATATGCAGTGTATCATTGAAAATAGCTTATAATATAACGTAATATGCAGTCTCCCATTGAAAATACATTATAAAATAATGTAATATGCAGTGTATCATTGAAAATAACTTATAATATAACGTAATATGCAGTGTATCATTGAAAATACCTTATAATATAACGTGATATTTGCAGTTTATCATTGAAAATACCTTATAATATAACGTGATATTTGCAGTCTATCATTGAAAATACCTCATTATATAAGGTAATATGCAGTCTATCAATGAAAATAACATATAATATAACGTAATACGCAGTGTATCATTGAAAATACCTTATAATATAACGTAATATACAGTGTATCATTGAAAATACTTTAGAATATATCGTAATTGTAGTGTATCATTGAAAATACCTTATAATATAACGTAATATGCAATGTATCATTGAAAATACTTTATAATATATCGTAATTTGTAGTGTATCATTGAAAATACCTTATAATATAACGTAATTTGTAGTGTATCATTGAAAATACATTATAAAATAATGTAATATGCAGTGTATCCTTGAAAATAACCTATAATATAACGTAATATGCAGTGTATCATTGAAAATACCTTATAATATAACGTAATTTGTAGTGTATCATTGAAAATACCTTATAATATAAAGTAATATGCAGTGTATCATTGAAAATATATTATAATATAAAGTAATATGCAGTGTATCATTGAAAATACATTATAATATAACGTAATATGCAGTGTATCATTGAAAATACCTTATAATATAACGTGATATTTGCAGTTTATCATTGAAAATACCTTATAATATAACGTGATATTTGCAGTCTATCATTGAAAATACCTCATTATATAAGGTAATATGCAGTCTATCAATGAAAATAACATATAATATAACGTAATACGCAGTGTATCATTGAAAATACCTTATAATATAACGTAATATACAGTGTATCATTGAAAATACTTTAGAATATATCGTAATTGTAGTGTATCATTGAAAATACCTTATAATATAACGTAATATGCAATGTATCATTGAAAATACTTTATAATATATCGTAATATGCAGTGTATCATTGAAAATACCTTATAATATAACGTAATTTGTAGTGTATCATTGAAAATACATTATAAAATAATGTAATATGCAGTGTATCCTTGAAAATAACCTATAATATAACGTAATATGCAGTGAATCATTGAAAATACCTTATAATATAACGTAATTTGTAGTGTATCATTGAAAATACCTTATAATATAAAGTAATATGCAGTGTATCATTGAAAATATATTATAATATAAAGTAATATGCAGTGTATCATTGAAAATACATTATAATATAACGTAATATGCAGTGTATCATTGAAAATACCTTATAATATTACGTAATATGCAGTGTATCATTGAAAATACCTTATAATATAACGTAATATACAGTGTATCATTGGAAATACCATATAATATATCGTAATATGCAGTGTATCATTGAAAATACCTTATAATATAACATAATATGCTGTGTGTTATTGAAATTACCTTACAATATAACGTAATATGCAGTGTATCATTGAAAATAACTTATAATGTAATGTAATATGCAGTGTATCTTTGAAAGTACCTTATAATATATCGTAATTTGTAGTGTATCATTGAATATACCTTATAATATATAGTAGTTTATCATTGAAAATACCTTATAATATAACGTAATATTCTGTGTATCATTGAAAATACCTTATAATATAACGTAATATGCAGTGTATCATTGAAAATACCTTATAATATATCGTAATTTGTAGTGTATCATTCAAGATATATTATAATATAAAGTAATATGCAGTGTACCATTGAAAATAGCTTATAATATAACGTAATATGCAGTGTATCATTGAAAATACCTTATAATATAACGTAATATGCAGTGTATCATTGAAAATACCTTATAATACAATGTAATATGCAGTCTATCATTGGAAATACCATATAATATAACGTAATATGCAGTCTATCATTGAAAATACCTTATAATATAACGTAATATGCAATGTATCATTGAAAATACTTTATAATATATCGTAATTTGTAGTGTATCATTGAAAATACCTTATAATATAACGTAATTTGTAGTGTATCATTGAAAATACCTTATAATATAAAGTAATATGCAGTGTATCATTGAAAATAGCTTATAATATAACGTAATATGCAGTGTATCATTGAAAATACCTTATAATATAACGTAATTTGTAGTGTATTATTGAAAATACATTATAATATAAAGTAATATGCAGTGTATCATTGAAAATAGCTTATAATATAACGTAATATGCAGTCTCCCATTGAAAATACATTATAAAATAATGTAATATGCAGTGTATCATTGAAAATAACTTATAATATAACGTAATATGCAGTGTATCATTGAAAATACCTTATAATATAACGTGATATTTGCAGTTTATCATTGAAAATACCTTATAATATAACGTGATATTTGCAGTCTATCATTGAAAATACCTTATTATATAAGGTAATATGCAGTCTATCAATGAAAATAACATATAATATAACGTAATAAGCAGTGTATCATTGAAAATACCTTATAATATAACGTAATATACAGTGTATCATTGAAAATACTTTAGAATATATCGTAATTGTAGTGTATCATTGAAAATACCTTATAATATAACGTAATATGCAATGTATCATTGAAAATACTTTATAATATATCGTAATTTGTAGTGTATCATTGAAAATACCTTATAATATAACGTAATTTGTAGTGTATCATTGAAAATACATTATAAAATAATGTAATATGCAGTGTATCATTGAAAATAACCTATAATATAACGTAATATGCAGTGTATCATTGAAAATACCTTATAATATAACGTAATTTGTAGTGTATCATTGAAAATACCTTATAATATAACGTAATATGCAGTCTCCCATTGAAAATACATTATAAAATAATGTAATATGCAGTGTATCACTGAAAATAACTTATAATATAATGATATTTGCAGTCTATCATTGAAAATACCTTATAATATAACGTGATATTTGCAGTCTATCATTGAAAATACCTTATTATATAAGGTAATATGCAGTCTATCAATGAAAATAACATATAATATAACGTAATACGCAGTGTATCATTGAAAATACCTTATAATATAACGTAGTATGCAGTGTATCATTGAAAATACCTTATAATATTACGTAATATGCAGTGTATCATTGAAAATACCTTATAATATAACGTAATTTGTAGTGTATCATTGAAAATATATTATAATATAAAGTAATATGCAGTGTATCATTGAAAATAGCTTATAATATAACGTAATATGCAGTGTATCATTGAAAATACCTTATAATATAACGTAATATGCAGTGTATCATTGAAAATACCTTATAATACAATGTAATATGCAGTCTATCATTGGAAATACCATATAATATAATGTAATATGCAGTGTATCATTGAAAATACTTTATAATATAACGTAATATGCAGTGTATCATTGAAATTACCATATAATATATCGTAATATGCAGTGTATCATTGAAAATACCTTATAATATAACGTAATATAAAGTGTATCATTGAAAATACCTTAAAATATAACGTAATATGCAGTGTATCATTGAAAATACCTTATAATATAACGTAATATACACTGTATCATTGGAAATACCATATAATATATCGTAATATGCAGTGTATCATTGAAAATACCTTATAATACAACATAATATGCTGTGTGTTATTGAAATTACCTTACAATATAACGTAATATGCAGTGTATCATTGAAAATAACTTATAATGTAATGTAATATGCAGTGTATCATTGAAAATACCTTATAATAATAACGTAATATTCTGTGTATCATTGAAAATACCTTATAATATAACGTAATATGCAGTGTATCATTGAAAATACCTTATAATATATCGTAATTTGTAGTGTATCATTGAAAATACCTTATAATATATGGTAATTTGTAGTGTATCAATGAAAATACCTTATAATATAACGTAATATGCAGTGTATCATTGAAAGTACCTTATAATATATCGTAATTTGTAGTGTATCATTGAAAATACCTTATAATATATAGTAGTTTATCATTGAAAATACCTTATAATATAACGTAATATTCTGTGTATCATTGAAAATACCTTATAATATAACGTAATATGCAGTGTATCATTGAAAATACCTTATAATATATCGTAATTTGTAGTGTATCATTGAAAATACCTTATAATATAAAGTAATATGCAGTGTATCATTGAAAATAGCTTATAATATAACGTAATATGCAGTCTCCCATTGAAAATACATTATAAAATAATGTAATATGCAGTGTATCATTGAAAATAACTTATAATATAACGTAATATGCAGTGTATCATTGAAAATACCTTATAATATAACGTGATATTTGCAGTTTATCATTGAAAATACCTAATAATATAACGTGATATTTGCAGTCTATCATTGAAAATACCTTATTATATAAGGTAATATGCAGTCTATCAATGAAAATAACATATAATATAACGTAATACGCAGTGTATCATTGAAAATACCTTATAATATAACGTAATATACAGTGTATCATTGAAAATACTTTAGAATATATCGTAATTGTAGTGTATCATTGAAAATACCTTATAATATAACGTAATATGCAATGTATCATTGAAAATACTTTATAATATATCGTAATTTGTAGTGTATCATTGAAAATACCTTATAATATAACGTAATTTGTAGTGTATCATTGAAAATACATTATAAAATAATGTAATATGCAGTGTATCATTGAAAATAACCTATAATATAACGTAATATGCAGTGTATCATTGAAAATACCTTATAATATAACGTAATTTGTAGTGTATCATTGAAAATACCTTATAATATAAAGTAATATGCAGTGTATCATTGAAAATATATTATAATATAAAGTAATATGCAGTGTATCATTGAAAATACATTATAATATAACGTAATATGCAGTGTATCATTGAAAATACCTTATAATATTACGTAATATGCAGTGTATCATTGAAAATACCTTATAATATAACGTAATATGCAGTCTCCCATTGAAAATACATTATAAAATAATGTAATATGCAGTGTATCACTGAAAATAACTTATAATATAATGATATTTGCAGTCTATCATTGAAAATACCTTATAATATAACGTGATATTTGCAGTCTATCATTGAAAATACCTTATTATATAAGGTAATATGCAGTCTATCAATGAAAATAACATATAATATAACGTAATACGCAGTGTATCATTGAAAATACCTTATAATATAACGTAGTATGCAGTGTATCATTGAAAATACCTTATAATATTACGTAATATGCAGTGTATCATTGAAAATACCTTATAATATAACGTAATTTGTAGTGTATCATTGAAAATATATTATAATATAAAGTAATATGCAGTGTATCATTGAAAATAGCTTATAATATAACGTAATATGCAGTGTATCATTGAAAATACCTTATAATATAACGTAATATGCAGTGTATCATTGAAAATACCTTATAATACAATGTAATATGCAGTCTATCATTGGAAATACCATATAATATAATGTAATATGCAGTGTATCATTGAAAATACTTTATAATATAACGTAATATGCAGTGTATCATTGAAATTACCATATAATATATCGTAATATGCAGTGTATCATTGAAAATACCTTATAATATAACGTAATATAAAGTGTATCATTGAAAATACCTTAAAATATAACGTAATATGCAGTGTATCATTGAAAATACCTTATAATATAACGTAATATACACTGTATCATTGGAAATACCATATAATATATCGTAATATGCAGTGTATCATTGAAAATACCTTATAATATATCGTAATTTGTAGTGTATCATTGAAAATACCTTATAATATAAAGTAATATGCAGTGTATCATTGAAAATAGCTTATAATATAACGTAATATGCAGTCTCCCATTGAAAATACATTATAAAATAATGTAATATGCAGTGTATCATTGAAAATAACTTATAATATAACGTAATATGCAGTGTATCATTGAAAATACCTTATAATATAACGTGATATTTGCAGTTTATCATTGAAAATACCTAATAATATAACGTGATATTTGCAGTCTATCATTGAAAATACCTTATTATATAAGGTAATATGCAGTCTATCAATGAAAATAACATATAATATAACGTAATACGCAGTGTATCATTGAAAATACCTTATAATATAACGTAATATACAGTGTATCATTGAAAATACTTTAGAATATATCGTAATTGTAGTGTATCATTGAAAATACCTTATAATATAACGTAATATGCAATGTATCATTGAAAATACTTTATAATATATCGTAATTTGTAGTGTATCATTGAAAATACCTTATAATATAACGTAATTTGTAGTGTATCATTGAAAATACATTATAAAATAATGTAATATGCAGTGTATCATTGAAAATAACCTATAATATAACGTAATATGCAGTGTATCATTGAAAATACCTTATAATATAACGTAATTTGTAGTGTATCATTGAAAATACCTTATAATATAAAGTAATATGCAGTGTATCATTGAAAATATATTATAATATAAAGTAATATGCAGTGTATCATTGAAAATACATTATAATATAACGTAATATGCAGTGTATCATTGAAAATACCTTATAATATTACGTAATATGCAGTGTATCATTGAAAATACCTTATAATATAACGTAATATGCAGTCTCCCATTGAAAATACATTATAAAATAATGTAATATGCAGTGTATCACTGAAAATAACTTATAATATAATGATATTTGCAGTCTATCATTGAAAATACCTTATAATATAACGTGATATTTGCAGTCTATCATTGAAAATACCTTATTATATAAGGTAATATGCAGTCTATCAATGAAAATAACATATAATATAACGTAATACGCAGTGTATCATTGAAAATACCTTATAATATAACGTAGTATGCAGTGTATCATTGAAAATACCTTATAATATTACGTAATATGCAGTGTATCATTGAAAA
The DNA here is from genome assembly GCA_916610255.1 of Lasioglossum lativentre. Lineage (NCBI taxonomy): Eukaryota > Metazoa > Arthropoda > Insecta > Hymenoptera > Halictidae > Lasioglossum > Lasioglossum lativentre. The sequence goes on from CAKAJI010000414.1 coordinate 54,479, forward strand.
TACCTTATAATATATCGTAATTTGTAGTGTATCATTGAAAATATATTATAATATAAAGTAATATGCAGTGTATCATTGAAAATAGCTTATAATATAACGTAATATGCAGTGTATCATTGAAAATACCTTATAATATAACGTAATATGCAGTGTATCATTGAAAATACCTTATAATACAATGTAATATGCAGTCTATCATTGGAAATACCATATAATATAATGTAATATGCAGTGTATCATTGAAAATACTTTATAATATAACGTAATATGCAGTGTATCATTGAAATTACCATATAATATATCGTAATATGCAGTGTATCATTGAAAATACCTTATAATATAACGTAATATAACGTGTATCATTGAAAATACCTTAAAATATAACGTAATATGCAGTGTATCATTGAAAATACCTTATAATATAACGTAATATACACTGTATCATTGGAAATACCATATAATATATCGTAATATGCAGTGTATCATTGAAAATACCTTATAATATAACATAATATGCTGTGTGTTATTGAAATTACCTTACAATATAACGTAATATGCAGTGTATCATTGAAAATAACTTATAATGTAATGTAATATGCAGTGTATCATTGAAAATACCTTATAATAATAACGTAATATTCTGTGTATCATTGAAAATACCTTATAATATAACGTAATATGCAGTGTATCATTGAAAATACCTTATAATATATCGTAATTTGTAGTGTATCATTGAAAATACCTTATAATATATGGTAATTTGTAGTGTATCAATGAAAATACCTTATAATATAACGTAATATGCAGTGTATCATTGAAAGTACCTTATAATATATAGTAATTTGTAGTGTATCATTGAAAATACCTTATAATATATAGTAGTTTATCATTGAAAATACCTTATAATATAACGTAATATTCTGTGTATCATTGAAAATACCTTATAATATAAAGTAATATGCAGTGTATCATTGAAAATACATTATAATATAACGTAATATGCAGTGTATCATTGAAAATACCTTATAATATTACGTAATATGCAGTGTATCATTGAAAATACCTTATAATATAACGTAATATGCAGTCTCCCATTGAAAATACATTATAAAATAATGTAATATGCAGTGTATCATTGAAAATAACTTATAATATAACGTAATATGCAGTGTATCATTGAAAATACCTTATAATATAACATAATATGCTGTGTGTTATTGAAATTACCTTACAATATAACGTAATATAAAGTGTATCATTGAAAATACCTTAAAATATAACGTAATATGCAGTGTATCATTGAAAATACCTTATAATATAACGTAATATACAGTGTATCATTGGAAATACCATATAATATATCGTAATATGCAGTGTATCATTGAAAATACCTTATAATATAACATAATATGCTGTGTGTTATTGAAATTACCTTACAATATAACGTAATATGCAGTGTATCATTGAAAATAACTTATAATGTAATGTAATATGCAGTGTATCATTGAAAGTACCTTATAATATATCGTAATTTGTAGTGTATCATTGAATATACCTTATAATATATAGTAGTTTATCATTGAAAATACCTTATAATATAACGTAATATTCTGTGTATCATTGAAAATACCTTATAATATAACGTAATATGCAGTGTATCATTGAAAATACCTTATAATATATCGTAATTTGTAGTGTATCATTGAAAATATATTATAATATAAAGTAATATGCAGTGTATCATTGAAAATAGCTTATAATATAACGTAATATGCAGTGTATCATTGAAAATACCTTATAATATAACGTAATATGCAGTGTATCATTGAAAATACCTTATAATACAATGTAATATGCAGTCTATCATTGGAAATACCATATAATATAACGTAATATGCAGTCTATCATTGAAAATACCTTATAATATAACGTAATATGCAATGTATCATTGAAAATACTTTATAATATATCGTAATTTGTAGTGTATCATTGAAAATACCTTATAATATAACGTAATTTGTAGTGTATCATTGAAAATACCTTATAATATAACGTAATTTGTAGTGTATTATTGAAAATACCTTATAATATAAAGTAATATGCAGTGTATCATTGAAAATAGCTTATAATATAACGTAATATGCAGTCTCCCATTGAAAATACATTATAAAATAATGTAATATGCAGTGTATCATTGAAAATAACTTATAATATAACGTAATATGCAGTGTATCATTGAAAATACCTTATAATATAACGTGATATTTGCAGTTTATCATTGAAAATACCTTATAATATAACGTGATATTTGCAGTCTATCATTGAAAATACCTTATTATATAAGGTAATATGCAGTCTATCAATGAAAATAACATATAATATAACGTAATACGCAGTGTATCATTGAAAATACCTTATAATATAACGTAATATACAGTGTATCATTGAAAATACTTTAGAATATATCGTAATTGTAGTGTATCATTGAAAATACCTTATAATATAACGTAATATGCAATGTATCATTGAAAATACTTTATAATATATCGTAATTTGTAGTGTATCATTGAAAATACCTTATAATATAACGTAATTTGTAGTGTATCATTGAAAATACATTATAAAATAATGTAATATGCAGTGTATCATTGAAAATAACCTATAATATAACGTAATATGCAGTGTATCATTGAAAATACCTTATAATATAACGTAATTTGTAGTGTATCATTGAAAATACCTTATAATATAAAGTAATATGCAGTGTATCATTGAAAATATATTATAATATAAAGTAATATGCAGTGTATCATTGAAAATACATTATAATATAACGTAATATGCAGTGTATCATTGAAAATACCTTATAATATTACGTAATATGCAGTGTATCATTGAAAATACCTTATAATATAACGTAATATGCAGTCTCCCATTGAAAATACATTATAAAATAATGTAATATGCAGTGTATCATTGAAAATACCTTATAATATAACGTAATATGCAGTGTATCATTGAAAATACCTTATAATATAACGTGATATTTGCAGTCTATCATTGAAAATACCTTATAATATAACGTGATATTTGCAGTCTATCATTGAAAATACCTTATTATATAAGGTAATATGCAGTCTATCAATGAAAATAACATATAATATAACGTAATACGCAGTGTATCATTGAAAATACCTTATAATATAACGTAATATGCAGTGTATCATTGAAAATACCTTATAATACAATGTAATATGCAGTCTCCCATTGAAAATACATTATAAAATAATGTAATATGCAGTGTATCATTGAAAATAACTTATAATATAACGTAATATGCAGTGTATCATTGAAAATACCTTATAATATAACGTGATATTTGCAGTTTATCATTGAAAATACCTAATAATATAACGTGATATTTGCAGTCTATCATTGAAAATACCTTATTATATAAGGTAATATGCAGTCTATCAATGAAAATAACATATAATATAACGTAATACGCAGTGTATCATTGAAAATACCTTATAATATAACGTAATATACAGTGTATCATTGAAAATACTTTAGAATATATCGTAATTGTAGTGTATCATTGAAAATACCTTATAATATAACGTAATATGCAATGTATCATTGAAAATACTTTATAATATATCGTAATTTGTAGTGTATCATTGAAAATACCTTATAATATAACGTAATTTGTAGTGTATCATTGAAAATACATTATAAAATAATGTAATATGCAGTGTATCATTGAAAATAACCTATAATATAACGTAATATGCAGTGTATCATTGAAAATACCTTATAATATAACGTAATTTGTAGTGTATCATTGAAAATACCTTATAATATAAAGTAATATGCAGTGTATCATTGAAAATATATTATAATATAAAGTAATATGCAGTGTATCATTGAAAATACATTATAATATAACGTAATATGCAGTGTATCATTGAAAATACCTTATAATATTACGTAATATGCAGTGTATCATTGAAAATACCTTATAATATAACGTAATATGCAGTCTCCCATTGAAAATACCTTATAATATAACGTAATATGCAGTGTATCATTGAAAATATCATATAATATAACGTAATATGCAGTGAATCATTGAAAATACCTTATAATAAAACGTAATATGCAGTGTATCATTGAAAATACCTTAGAATATATGGTAATTCTAGTCTATCAATGAAAAAACCTTATAATACAACGTAATATGCAGTGTATCATTGAAAATACCTTATAATATATCGTAATATGCAGTGTATCATTGATAATACCTTATAATATAACGTAATATGCAGTGTATCATTGAAAATACCTTATAATATAACGTAATATGCAGTGTATCATTGAAAATACCTTATAATACAATGTAATATGCAGTCTATCATTGGAAATACCATATAATATAACGTAATATGCAGTGTATCATTGAAAATACTTTATAATATATCGTAATTTGTAGTGTATCATTGAAAATACCTTATAATATAACGTAATTTGTAGTGTATCATTGAAAATATATTGTAATATAAAGTGATATGCAGTGTATCATTGAAAATAGCTTATAATATAACGTAATATGCAGTGTATCATTGAAAATACCTTATAATATAACGTAATATGCAGTGTATCATTGAAAATACCTTATAATACAATGTAATATGCAGTGTATCATTGAAAATACCTGATAATGTAACGTAGTATGCAGTGTATCATTGAAAATACCTTAAAATATAACGTGATATTTGCAGTCTATCATTGAAAATACCTTATTATATAAGGTAATATGCAGTCTATCAATGAAAATAACTTATAATATAACGTAATACGCAGTGTATCATTGAAAATACCTTATAATATAACGTAATATACAGTGTATCATTGAAAATACTTTAGAATATATCGTAATTGTAGTGTATCATTGAAAATACCTTATAATATAACGTAATCTGCAATGTATCATTGAAAATACATTATAATATATCGTAATTTGTAGTGTATCATTGAAAATACCTTATAATATAACGTCATTTGTAGTGTATCATTGAAAATATATTATAATAAAAAGTAATATGCAGTGTATCATTGAAAATAGCTTATAATATAACGTAATATGCAGTGTATCATTGAAAATACCTTATAATATAACGTAATATGCAGTGTATCATTGAAAATACCTTATAATACAATGTAATATGCAGTCTATCAGTGGAAATACCATATAATATAACGTAATATGCAGTGTATCATTGAAAATACTTTATAATATAACGTAATATGCAGTGTATCATTGAAAATACCTTATAATATATCGTAATTTGTAGTGTATCATTGAAAATACCTTATAATATAACGTAATATGCGGTGTATCATTGAAAATACCGTAGAATATATGGTAATTCTAGTCTATCAATGAAAATACATTATAATATAAGGTAATATGCAGTGTATCATTGAAAATACCTTATAATATATCGTAATATGCAGTGTATCATTGAAAATACCTTATAATATAACGTAATATGCAGTGTATCATTGAAAATACCTTATAATATAACGTAATATACAGTGTATCATTGGAAATACCATATAATATATCGTAATATGCAGTGTATTATTGAAAATACCTTATAATATAACATAATATGCTGTGTGTTATTGAAATTACCTTACAATATAACGTAATATGCAGTGTATCATTGAAAATAACTTATAATGTAATGTAATATGCAGTGTATCATTGAAAATACCTTATAATATAACGTAATATTCTGTGTATCATTGAAAATACCTTATAATATAACGTAATATGCAGTGTATCATTGAAAATACCTTATAATATATCGTAATTTGTAGTGTATCATTGAAAATACCTTATAATATATGGTAATTTGTAGTGTATCAATGAAAATACCTTATAATATAACGTAATATGCAGTGTATCATTGAAAGTACCTTATAATATATCGTAATTTGTAGTGTATCATTGAATATACCTTATAATATATAGTAGTTTATCATTGAAAATACCTTATAATATAACGTAATATTCTGTGTATCATTGAAAATACCTTATAATATAACGTAATATGCAGTGTATCATTGAAAATACCTTATAATATATCGTAATTTGTAGTGTATCATTGAAAATACCTTATAATATATGGTAATTTGTAGTGTATCATTGAAAATACCTTATAATATAACGTAATATGCAGTGTATCATTGAAAATACCTTATAATATATCGTAATTTGTAGTGTATCATTGAAAATACCTTATAATATATCGTAATTTGTAGTGTATCATTGAAAATACCTTATAATATATGGTAATTTGTAGTGTATCATTGAAAATACCTTATAATATAACGTAATACGCAGTGTATCATTGAAAATACCTTATAATATATCGTAATTTGTAGTGTATCATTGAAAATACCTTATAATATAACGTAATTTGTAGTGTATCATTGAAAATATATTATAATATAAAGTAATATGCAGTGTATCATTGAAAATAGCTTATAATATAACGTAATATGCAGTGTATCATTGAAAATACATTATAATATAACGTAATATGCAGTGTATCATTGAAAATACCTTATAATACAATGTAATATGCAGTCTATCATTGGAAATCCCATATAATATAACGTAATATGCAGTCTATCATTGAAAATACCTTATAATATAACGTAATGTGCAATGTATCATTGAAAATACTTTATAATATATCGTAATTTGTAGTGTATCATTGAAAATACCTTATAATATAACGTAATTTGTAGTGTATCATTGAAAATACCTTATAATATAAAGTAATATGCAGTGTATCATTGAAAATAGCTTATAATATAACGTAATATGCAGTGTATCATTGAAAATACCTTATAATATAACGTGATATTTGCAGTCTATCATTGAAAATACCTTATTATATAAGGTAATATGCAGTCTATCAATGAAAATAACTTATAATATAACGTAATACGCAGTGTATCATTGAAAATACCTTATAATATAACGTAATATACAGTGTATCATTGAAAATACTTTAGAATATATCGTAATTGTAGTGTATCATTGAAAATACCTTATAATATAACGTAATCTGCAATGTATCATTGACAATACATTATAATATATCGTAATTTGTAGTGTATCATTGAAAATACCTTATAATATAACGTCATTTGTAGTGTATCATTGAAAATATATTATAATATAAAGTAATATGCAGTGTATCATTGAAAATAGCTTATAATATAACGTAATATGCAGTGTATCATTGAAAATACCTTATAATATAACGTAATATGCAGTGTATCATTGAAAATACCTTATAATACAATGTAATATGCAGTCTATCATTGGAAATACCATATAATATAACGTAATATGCAGTGTATCATTGAAAATACCTTATAATATAACGTGATATGCAGTGTATCATTGAAAAGACCTTATAATATAACGAGATATGCAGTCTATCATTGAAAATACCTAATAATATAACGTAATATGCAGTGTATCATTGAAAATACCCTATAATATAACGTAATATGCAGTGTATCATTGAAAATACATTATAATATAACGTAATATGCGGTGTATCATTGAAAATACCTTATAATATAACGTAATATGCAGTGTATCATTGAAAATACCTTGTAATATATAGTAGTTTTATCATTGAAAATACCTTATAATATAACGTAATATTCTGTGTATCATTGAAAATACCTTATAATATAACGTAATATGCAGTGTATCATTGAAAATACCTTGTAATATATAGTAGTTTATCATTGAAAATACCTTATAATATAACGTAATATTCTGTGTATCATTGAAAATACCTTATAATATAACGTAATATGCAGTGTATCATTGAAAATACCTTATAATATAACGTAATATGCAGTGTATCATTGAAAATACCTTATAATATAACGTAATATGCAGTGTATCATTGAAAATACCTTAGAATATATGGTCATTCTAGTCTATCAATGAAAATACCTTATAATATAACGTAATATGCAGTGTATCATTGAAAATTCCTTATAATATAACGTAATATGCAGAGTATCATTGGAAATACCTTATAATATATCGTAATTTTTTAGTGTATCATTGAAAATACCTAATAATATAACGTAATATGCTGTGTATCATTTAAAATACCTTATCATATAACGTAATATGCAGTGTATCATTGAAAATACCTTATAATATAACGTAATATGCAGTGTATCATTGAAAATACCTTATAATATAACGTAATATGCGGTGTATCATTGAAAATACCATATAATATAACGTAATATGCAGTCTACCATTGAAAATACATTATAAAATAATGTAATATGCAGTCTGTCATTGAAAATACCTTATAATATAACGTAATATCATATATATCATTAAAAATACCTTATAAAATAACGTAATATGCAGTATACCATTGAAAATACTTATAATATAACGTAATATGCAGTGTATCATTGAAAATACCTTATAATATATAGTAGTTTATCATTGAAAATACCTTATAATATAACGTAATATGCTGTGTATTGTGACGTTCGTCACCACAGTCCGTCCTGCTCTTGCAAGCCCAAGCCGTTCCTGTGGTATATTTTCAAGGGGCCTGCCCCTCATTCATACGCCACTATTTCAAATCTCACAAGAATAAAGTTTCAAGGGACCGTTTCCCTATTGATACGGTCCGTTCCAGTCTAGTGAACCTACTACGTCGCAACCCCCACCAGAAGTCGAAATCATCAAGACAGCGGATCAAATCGATCATTAGTAGTCGACAGTTCGAACCGACAACACCATTCCTGCACCTGAATTATCTCACGAAATACGATAAGGACATAGTCTGAGAACAGAATTATTTCACGAAATACGATAAGGACATAGTCTGAGAACAGAATTATTTCACGAAATACGATAAGAACATAGTCTGAGAACTGAATTATTTCACGAAATACGATAAAGGACATAGTCTCAGAACAGAATTATTTCACGAAATACGATAAGGACATAGTCTCAGAACAGAATTATTTCACAAAATACGATAAAGGACTTAGACGCAGGAACGTCGATCCACCTCCAGCGATCCACTACCCCTTCCACTGGAACAACTTGACATGTGATTGGGACTACCCCCTTCCACCAACGTTGGACTATAAGGGAAGCAGCTGGACACCTACGAAGTCAGTTGAATTCAGGAGTCAGTCGAAACCAGTCGAAGTCAGGAGTCAGTTGAATTCAGAAATCAGTCGGAGTCAGTCGAAGTCAGTCGAAGTCAGGAGTCAGTCGAAGTCAGGAGTCAGTCGAAGTCACGAGTCAGCTGAAGTCTGAAGTCAGAATTCTCCGGTGCACCATCCAGTGCAACGACTGTTCGCGTTCACTTTCCTCAATCCAACCTTTTAACCATTTACCTACTTCCATCATTCTCGATGATGAAACCGAGAGCACTTTGAACTATTTGTAGTTCTGGAACTCAAACTGAGAGGATACACCACCTCCTTCCTAATCCCCTTATACGTCGATATTGCTGCGTGCGGACCAGCACAGAATAAATTAATTTGCGTGTGCGAACGTGCGTGTATCAAGAACCTTAGTCGTGAGAGGAGTCGCCAACCACTTTTTCACCCCTGTCCTATACCTACACGTTCGAGCACGGCGGACTGGATCTAGCCTCTCGAGCTCCCCCACTACCACATTCCTGGCGGACTGGGTCCAGCCGTTTGTGCGTCCTTCAATTTCCCTCGAACTAGGCGGACTGGGTCTAGCCGTTCGAGTTCCCTCACCTACCACAATCTAGGCGGACTAGGTCTAGCCGTTTGTGAAGTCTCCAATTTTCCTCGAACTAGGCGGACTGGGTCCAGCCGTTCGACCTACCGTACTAACCCACAATCTTGGCGGACTTGGTCCAGCCGTTTGCGTGTGCGTACTCCAATTCACGGCCCAGGCGGACTAGGTCCAGCCGACCGGGGATCCCATCCCGACATTCTCTCTCTGACGACGGAACGACGTAACTCGTCCTACGTCGCAACGAACCGTAAACATCAAAATAAATTCGCACGCGTAAAAACGTAACGTCTTCGCGGACCCCGCGTGAGACGTAACAGTATCATTGAAAATACCTTATAATATATCGTAATTTGTAGTGTATCAATGAAAATAACTTATAATGTAACGTAATATGCAGTGTATCATTGAAAATACCTTATAGCATATCGTAATTTGTAGTGTATCATTGAAAATACCTTATAATATAACGTAATATGCAGTGTATCATTGAAAATACCTTAAAATATAACGTAATATGCGGTGTATCCTTGAAAATACCTTATAATATAACTTAATATGCAGTGTATCATTGAAAATACCTTATAATATAACTTAATATGCAGTGTATCATTGAAAATACCTTATGATATAACGTAATATGCAGTGTATCATTGAAAATACCTTAGAATATATGGTAATTCTAGTCTATCAATGAAAATACCTTATAATATAACGTAATATGTAGTGTATCAGTGAAAATACCTTATAATATATAGTAGTTTATCATTGAAAATACCTTATAATATAACGTAATATGCAGTGTATCATTGAAAATACCTTATAATATAACGTAATATGCAGTGTATCATGGAAAATACCTTATAATACAATGTAATATGCAGTAGAGATCGCGGTTTTGGACGTGTATTAAAATACACGTGTACACGTGGTACGTGAACCGTGTAGTACGAATTTAAGGATCCGTGAATACGGATCCGTGAATGCGGATCCGTGTACACGGATCCACGAACACGTGAATACGGATCCGTGTACACGGATCCACGTACACGTGAATACGGATCCGTGTACACGTGAATACGGATCCGTGTACACGGATCCACGTACACGTGAATACGGATCCGTGTACACGGATCCACGTACACGTGAATACGGATCCGTGTACACGGATCCACGAACACGTGTATACGGATCCGTGTATTCGGATCCGTGTACACGGATCTGCGAATACGAATCCGTGTAGACGGATATGCGAACACGGATCCGTTCGGCACGTTCCTTTCCGACAACTAAGGCGTTATTGTTTTTCGATCGAATTCTGTTCGACTGTTGATGTTAGAACTTAGAAGTGAGACAATAATAAAGTCGCGGTAAATTGTTGGACGTTAAATCACCTTACATCAAATGCACATGTAAAATAAATACGCGAATATTTGTGAAATTAATATACACGGGTAGCCGTATACTTAGTGGATTAACGTGGATTAAAATTCGGATTCGTTTATTGCACGTGAAGTACGGACCTATATTAGATTTTTTTCTGGAAACGGGTAGCGCAGAAGGAAAGAGATACTGAAGAAATTAGAACAGGTGTTAGAGTTAGAAGAGCGATGCGTTTATTGCGAAATAGATCAAATGATTAACCCGGGAGTACGCGCGTGTTGGTCTTTTTGACCGACGATTTCGTAAACATTGAAATATAATCCCAGTCTTCGACTGTTGATCTTTTCCGTCGAGCTATTCTCATTTGAAGGTGTTCTCGACTTGTTTATCTTACGGCGCGATACTTAGGTGCAGTCGTGTAGGTTTTACAACAGTGTCGCGTACGCGTCGGTCTATTCGACCATAGCGCGCCTACTAACGTCAGTCTGATTTCGTCTACCGAGTTTGACGCATACTGTGTGGCAATGATGGCTACTTTCGGATATGTTGAAGACATTGAAGAATTGACAAGTCTTTGGAGATGTTCTCTCTACCGCGGCTCGAACGACACTGATTTTTCTCTGTGTAACGCGCTTACGAAAACGACGGGGTGGACAGACGAAAAAAAAGGTTACGAGAGGGACCGCTGTAAGACTAGAATTTATGGCAATCACATGTTTCGGTTTTCCTGCAGATACGTACGCAGAGTCGATGGGTAACTGTTCGAAAACGTCGTCCGTCCTTTTACCCAGCAAGAGGTAGAAATGTCAGGACCGCGTGGCGTTTTAGGGTCCCTATTGTCCTACGCCTCTCTTAAGAAACTTTTTAAAAGAAAGACGACCGACGTTTTCGAACAGTAACCCATCGACTCTGCGTACCAATCTGCAGAAAAACCGAAACATGTGATTGTCATAAATTCTAGTCTTACAGCGGTCGCTCTCGTATCCTTTTTTTTCGTCTGTCCACCCCGTCGTTGTCGTAAGCGCGCAACACAGAGTGCATTTTCGACACGCATAATATCCTCCCTAAACTTTTCAGAATAATCTTGGGTAAAATCAGTGTCGTTCGAGCCGCGGTAGAGAGAACATCTCCAAAGACTTGTCTATTCTAAGTTCACGGTTGCTAAAATTTGTGTTTTTAGTAGTCGTATTTAAATTAATCACTAGACTGCGGATTTTTATGCAAAATGAAAGTAGGCTATTGCTATTGCAAGGGACAGGAGCCAGACGGATATTTGATTTTTACTTTAACCCGGGAGTACGCGGGTGTAAGAGTTAGAAGAGCGATGCGTTTATTGCGAAATAGAGAGCGATAATGACGTGAAAGAGAAGAATCCAAAGAAAAAGAAAAGATTACATAGATGGACATAAGCATGCATTTAAAGACTGCAGCAATGGTGACGCGTAAATATAAACAGAGAACCTATTTGTGTAACGTCTGCGTTACTTGTGGCGTGAGCGTGAACAACGAGTGTCCTGAGCTAACACTCATTTTGATAAACAAATTTTTGGGTTACAGGTAACAAAAAATAATTAACACAATTTCACGTAATAAAATTTAATCGATCAATTTTCTATTCTGATATAAAAACACTAAAATATTTACATTTTCAGGTAGTAAACGCGTTCTTTTTCGCGTTACAATATTTCCGGCAGTTGAAAAACACCGTTCGGAACTATCCGATGTTGCCGGTATCGCCAAATATTTTATTGCGAGTTTTGCAATTGTTGGATATTTGTTTATCCGCGACTTCCACCACTCATATGGGCATAAATCGAAACGTAATTGCGGTTCCGCAATATATTTCTCATATTCTACATTTATGTCCGACATGTCATCAACGTCGTCATTATACAAAAATTGCAAAGCAGTTTGTTGCAATGATTTTTCTATTGAATTCCTACTTACTGATTGATGGGGCAAAATTTCTAATTTGTTTTTTATTATGCTACGAATTGTAGTTCTCGTGTGAGGAGATTCGTGCTCTAAATCTTTATATCGGGGGTCGAGGAAGGAAGAAATTTGAGTCGTTGTTATAGGAGTATTACTATGTTCATTAAAATTGAGTTGAAATCGTTGCGTTATTTCGGAAAGTACCGTTTCTTTAAATATGCGAATAACGTCATTATCTGTTTCTCTAGTATTTAAATGATTTTCTACTAATTTTTTAAGTAGTGGTCTAACCATTGACAATGATGCATTTTTTTCTCCACAAAACAGCGTGTTTACAATTTGCAACGATTTCAAAACAGTTAATAAATGTTCTATCGTTTCCCATTGACATTCTGTAACTTCTAAATTTCTTGCCGTGGTTAAATTAGTTACTGTTCTGTCTGCAATTACATTGGTTATACAGCATCTATTTAAATAAATACGTTCTAACATATAAAAGGTCGAATTCCATCTCGTAGAACAACATTGTAACAATGTCGTTTTCGATATCCCAAGTTGCATCTGTTTAATTTCTAGGGCCTTCTTTGCGACGTTGGAATGTTTGAAATGCCCAACTATTTTACTGCAACGGCGAACAATTTGTTCCACATTTTCTTCCATAAGTGCTCTCTTGATTGCAAGTTGCAGAGTGTGAGCTGCGCACGGTACATTTTCAATCTCCTCACTCAATAATGAAATTGCATTTTTTATATTTGAAGCGTTGTCTGTTACAATTGAAATAACTTTATTTGTTATTTCCCAATCGTCTAACGTCTTGTTTAATTCATTAGCGATATTTTCCGCAGTGTGGCGTTCTTCCATTTCATGTGTACTTAACGTGTATGACTGTACGTTCCATTCTTTGTCAATAAATTGTACAGTGATTGTAATGTATGTGTCTTGGGTTAATGACGACCAACAATCCGTTGTACATGCTACGCTTGCAGCAGCCCTCAGGTTTTGTTTGATCGTATCTTCCACGGTCGTCTTTAAAGCAACTAATCTCCTTTTGATTGATTCTTCTTTGCATGATTTGTAATCTGGTTCCACAACATGCATGAAATTTTGAAAACCAGCACTTGAACAGAAAGACAGCGGTAATTGGTTTACTACGATTAATTTGGCCAATGCTTTGTGAATGTCTTCTGTCCTTGAACGATCGCATGTACGGTGGTTCGCAGCCACTGTATTAGATCGTATTCCCCTCCGACACCGACGTTTTTGCATTTGTGGAAGTGGAGTTTCGGGATCCGCGCTTTCATTATTTTCTGGGGATGAATTTTGATAATTATTTAGAAGTTTGGGATTTTTACCAATTTCGCTGATATTGAAATATGTTGTCAAGAACATAATTTTGAATAACTTTTTCCTGTACATGTAACAGCCGCTTGGTTTTACTTTCCAAGATATTAGCAAAAAAAATATCGATACTGGGACACTGACTAAGTTCTGCCCATATGAGACGCCTATATTCACCATTTTTTTTTAAAAAAAGCTATATTCTATTACTAGAAAAAATAATCAATTGCAGGAGGTTGCAAAAATATTGAATTCCTGTTTATTATTACGAAATAAGAAAAATTCCAGATAAATTTCATTACAGTGTGTGTTGGATGTAACAATAACACTGTCCAACAGCCAAAAAACGTTTCGATTCTCACTACGTGATTCTTATAGACTTTTTTTAAAAAAAGACATTTTTCAGACTTTCAACAAATATTGTAGTGTTATTTTAAAAGATATTGAATTGATCTTTACAGCAAAAGATTCTGTAGACTTTCCCGAATGCAGTGATATCCAATATTAATGCATTATGATTGTTTAAACATGTTTAAACGATCATTAAAGACGGAGAGACACCACTTTTGCCCCAATTTTTGACGATATTTGTTAATTTATCTGAAAAAATAAGGGTCCAGCGGAAAATCGAACTATACCACGCGATAGAGCAGACTTTTATTTTGAGAAACCACCCTTCCAAGTTTGCAACGTCAACGTTTTTGTCGAACCAGAAAGGGTGGTTTCTCAAGATAAAAGTCTGGTCTATCGCGTCGTACAGTTCGATTTTCCGCCGGATCCTTATTTTTTCAGATAAATTCAAAAATATCGACATAAATTCGGGCAAAAGTGGTGTCTCTCCGCTTTAATGATCGTTTAAACATGTTTAAACAATCATAATGTATTAATATTGGATATCACTGCATTCGGGAAAGTCTAAGGAATCTTTTACTGTCAAGATCAATTCAATATCTTTTAAAATAACACTACAATATTTGTTAAAAGTCTGAAAATATGTAGTTTTTTCGAACTCAAATTTCTCAAAAACTGTGCATCTAGTAGAAAAATCAAGGGCAGATTCGGAATTAGCGCGAAAAACTCTATAATAATCGCATAGTGAGAATCGAAACGTCAAACAGAGTTGAAATTTGATGGACCGTGTAATGTATAATTACTGTATTTTTGGTATGTACATATTACATATGTATTCGATTTTAAATGATTAAATTTACACAGTTATACTTCAAATGTTATAAACTCGGGTATTCCGGGGATCCTTTGATTCCATTTATTCAATGCTTCTTTTTCTAATAAATTTTTCATAAACAATGGCCGCCGATTAAGTTATAAGCAAAAGTTATTCAACAATTAGTTTACTACAGGATCTGAAAAGAAATTTTTTCAAAAATTGCAATAGATCGGCAATGTAGAAAAAATACTAGAAGTTGCATTTTACAACTTTTTTATGTGGGTCTATATTGAAAATTTAAAACATATGTTTTGAAGATCTGTGTCAATTAAAATATATACTGAAAATTTCGTCAAAATCGAGTGACGTTGCAATGAGCCACAAAGTTTAAAGATGGTAAAAATTGCAGATTTTCACGATTTTCGGCCTCTAACTACAATAAATCTAAGGATTCTTATTCTTACATCTTCCAATGCCTGTCGTTTTTGCCTACATCAATCGATTTCGATGAAACTTTCACAGTGCATATAATTTACACAGATCTACAAAACGTATTTTTTGAATTTTCAATATAGATCGACATAAAAGAGTTGTAAAAAACAATTTTTAGTATTTTTTCTACAATTCCGAACACTTGCATTTTTAAAAAAAATTTTTGTAGTAAACTAATTGCTGTAGCTCGCCAGAAAAGTTCAAATCGTATAGTACAACATTAAATAAGTTATCGTCTTTATATTAGTTCGGGTCACTGTATAAGGAAAAGTTATTCCGAACGATGGCCTTGACAAAACATATTTCAAGATTATTGAAATCGTTGATGATGACAAACTTGAATAAATACCTGAATTTTCTCTATTTTCTTCCATAATCATTGTCATGTCACTTTCGAAGCTATGACTTTCACTGCTGGTACTCGGTAATGAATCTTCTGCTTCGTGATTTCTGGGCTTTAATTTGTGAATTAATAGTAAGTGTCTACTTATTGAACCTGTTGATCCACCGGCACATGAAAATTCATTACTGTTCTCATCGTCGCACATATTGCAAACAGCCTTTTCCCCCACACGCGTTGCATATTGCCACACCCAACTCTTTCGTTTATACATTTTGTACTATTTATATATATGTATATTCGTATAGTAAATTAACTAAATTAGTAAACACACTAGTAAACACAAACACAGAAAAATATATATAAAGTAAAATAAAACAATAAAGTAAAACGAATAGAAATGATAAACTAAAAACTATAAACTAATAAACTAATCTAATAAATATGAGATATAGATAAATATAAGATAAATATAATAATAATTCTAATAAATTAATCGAATAGATAAATATAATAGTAATTCTAATAAACTAATTATTAAAGGAATATAAAATTAATGAATACTAATCCGAAAAATTACTATACGAACGTCGAAGCGAATACTGAATGAATAAGTTCTTGTGACTTGCGAAGCGAACATCAACGAAGAAACTGATTCGAACATAAAAGTGAGAACCGTTGTATGCAACTTCAACTGTTTTCAGTTGACTAACGCTGCGCTGCACAGTGGGCCAGAATGACGATTTAGCTGTTCACGCCTATTTTAGCGTTATTTAAAAACTTTAAGACCACAGTAAGGAGGTCGTTGGATTCGTCTTGACGTCAGCTATAATATTATTAAATAAAAAATATATAGTGATAAATAAATAATCAAGGTCACCTCAATTTTTTATTAAAAAAAAAATTTTTTTAAATTTTTGATATTGAAATTTGTAGAAGATTAACTACTGATTAATTTTTGTAGGAAACATTTTTTTGTCACACCACCGTAAATGTCTAAAAAATCGTGTGAATAATGAATTAATGGAAAACTGGCTGTTCAGGCTTTCATACAAAAGTAATCTCTAATTTTTTAATTGAGGAATTTTATTACAATTAATGAAATAACAAATACGTGTTATTACTGTCTTATTTAAAATATTACAAATATTTAAACAAAAATAAGTATTATATTTTAGACAGTTACCGACTATAATCAATTAATCATACGGATTTCCGGGTTATAATTATATTTACCTATTAATAAACAAAAATCTATACAATAGTTCTATTTAACAAAGATAAAATACAGGTTTCCAATATGGGAAAACAGCTGTGATGCTATGCTGCGATGTTGATGCTATGCTCTCTCAAATACAAATGATTCAACTGAGCTAGAAAGAAGTTCGATTGTTTATCAATGGTTGTATAGTATAAAATAATTCATAAGATAGGTCTGGGTTAGGTCTTTCCACTCTTAAGAGCCGCTGTGTGGTCGTCAAGGCGGCTCGTGCGCCGCGACTCGCTGCGGAATTGCGTGTCACGCGACACTTTAAACAATGATAATTTAAAAAAGTGGACGAAGGTGGACGAGATTTTTCAGGATCTTTTAGAGGAGACTTTCCTGAACATGTTCCACTTTACTGAAAAAATGATTAGTAGACTAATCATTTTTTAAAATAATAAATTATGAACATTAACGTTTAGTTCCTGGGGCGTTCTCAACATAGATATACACTATACACTATTCATAAAAAAAAATGTTGGGCACTTAATCTTCAGTAGGTTTTCCAGGACATCGTTATGAAGAAACGGAATTTTTTCGGTGATAAATCGTATCTGAAAAAGTTTGAACTTTGAATCAGTTTCTTCGTCGGATTCCAGATTCCACCTTTCTTATGTTAGGACATATTTATTTAAATAGATGCTGTACAGGGTGTCCCAAAAGTACTTCAAATCCGGGAAATGGGAGGTTCCTGAGGTCATTTCAAGCGCCATTTTCCTTTTGCAAAATGTTGTCCGCGGCTTTGTTTAGGAGTTATTAACGAAAAACACCGACCAATCAGAGAGCGAGCTCGACGCTCGCTGGCACGTTCAGCGCGGCGAGCCGGCAGGCGGTTGGCTGAACATGCCAACGAGCGTCGAGCTCGCGCTCTGATTGGTCCGTGTTTTTCACGACCTCAGGAATCTCCCATTTCCCGGAGTTGAAGTACTTTCGGGACACCCTGTATAACCAATGTAATTGCAGACAGAACAGTAACTAATTTAACCACGGCAAGAAATTTAGAAGTAACAGAATGTGAAGGGGAAACAATAGAATATTTATTAAACGTTTTGAAATCGTTGCAAATTGTAAACACACTGCTTTGTGGAGAAAAAAATGCATCATTGTCAATGGATAGACCACTGCTTAAAAAATTAGTAGAAAATCATTTAAATACTAGAGAAACGGATAATGACGTTATTCGTATATTTAAAGAAACGGTACTTTCCGAAATAACGCAACGATTTCAGTTCAATTTTAATGAAGATAGCAATACTACTATAACATTGACTCAAATTTCTTCCTTCCTCGACCCCCGATATAAAGATTTAGAGCACGAATCTCCTCACACCAGAACTAAAATTCGTAGTATAATAAAAAACAAATTAGAAATTTTGCCCCATCAATCAGTAAATAGGAATTCGATAGAAAAATCATTGCAACAAACTGCTTTGCAATTTTTGTATAATGACGACATTGATGACATGTCGGATATAAATGTAGAATATGAGAAATATATTGCGGAACCGCAATTACGTTTTGATTTATGTCCATATGAGTGGTGGAAATCGCGGATAAACAAATATCCGACAATTGCAAAACTTGCAATGAAATATTTGGCGATACCGGCATCATCGGATAGTTACGAACGGTGTTTTTCAACTGCCGGAAATATTGTAACGCGAAAAAGAATGCGTTTACTACCAGAAAATGTACACATTTTAGTGTTTCTATATGAAAATAGAAAATTGATCGATTAAATTTTATTACGTGAAATTGTGTTAATTATTTTTTGTTACCTGTAACCCAAAAATTTGTTTATCAAAATGAGTGTTAGCACAGGACACTCGTTGTTCACGCTCACGCCACAAGTAACGCAGGCGTTACACAAATAGGTTCTCTGTTTATATTTACGCGTCACCATTGCTGCAGTCTTTAAATGCATGCTTATGTCCATCTATGTAATCTTTTCTTTTTCTTTGGATTCTTCTCTTTCACGTCATTATCGCTCTCT
The DNA here is from genome assembly GCA_916610255.1 of Lasioglossum lativentre. NCBI lineage: Eukaryota > Metazoa > Arthropoda > Insecta > Hymenoptera > Halictidae > Lasioglossum > Lasioglossum lativentre. The sequence continues at coordinate 74,245 of CAKAJI010000414.1, forward strand.
ATTTCGCAATAAACGCATCGCTCTTCTAACTCTAACACCTGTTCTAATTTCTTCAGTATCTCTTTTCTTCTGCGCTACCCGTTTCCAGAAAAAAATCTAATATAGGTCCGTACTTCACGTGCAATAAACGAATCCGAATTTTAATCCACGTTAATCCACTAAGTATACGGCTACCCGTGTATATTAATTTCACAAATATTCGCGTATTTATTTTACATGTGCATTTGATGTACGGTGATTTAACGTCCAACAATTTACCGCGACTTTATTATTGTCTCACTTCTAAGTTCTAACATCAACAGTCGAACAGAATTTGATCGAAAAACAATAACGCCTTAGTTGTCGGAAAGGAACGTGCCGAACGGATCCGTGTTCGCATATCCGTCTACACGGATTCGTATTCGCAGATCCGTGTACACGGATCCGAATACACGGATCCGTATACACGTGTTCGTGGATCCGTGTACACGGATCCGTATTCACGTGTACACGGATCCGTATTCACGTGTACACGGATCCGTATTCACGTGTACACGGATCCGTATTCACGTGTACGTGGATCCGTGTACACGGATCCGTATTCACGTGTTCGTGGATCCGTGTACACGGATCCGCATTCACGGATCCGTATTCACGGATCCTTAAATTCGTACTACACGTTTCACGTACCACGTGTATTTACATACACGTGAAATGGGGATCTCTAATATGCAGTCTATCATTGGAAATACCATATAATATAACGTAATATGCAGTCTATCATTGAAAATACCTTAAAATATAACGTAATATGCAGTGTATCATTGAAAATACTTTATAATATAACATAATATGCTGTGTGTTATTGAAATTACCTAATAATATATCGTAATATGCAGTGTATCATTGATAATACCTTATAATATAACATAATATGCAGTGTGTTATTGAAAATACCTTATAATGTAATGTAATATGCAGTGTATCATTGAAAATACCTTATAATATAACGTAAAATACAGTGTATCATTGAAAATACTTTAGAATATAGCGTAATTTGTAGTGTATTATTGAAAATACCTTATAATATAACGTAATTTGTAGTGTATTATTGAAAATACCTTATAATATAAAGTAATATGCAGTGTATCATTGAAAATAGCTTATAATATAACGTAATATGCAGTCTCCCATTGAAAATACATTATAAAATAATGTAATATGCAGTGTATCATTGAAAATACTTTATAATATAACGTAATATGCAGTGTTTCATTGAAAATACCTTATAATATAACGTGATATTTGCAGTTTATCATTGAAAATACCTTATAATATAACGTGATATTTGCAGTCTATCATTGAAAATACCTCATTATATAAGGTAATATGCAGTCTATCAATGAAAATAACATATAATATAACGTAATACGCAGTGTATCATTGAAAATACCTTATAATATAACGTAATATACAGTGTATCATTGAAAATACTTTAGAATATATCGTAATTGTAGTGTATCATTGAAAATACCTTATAATATAACGTAATATGCAATGTATCATTGAATATACTTTATAATATATCGTAATTTGTAGTGTATCATTGAAAATACCTTATAATATAACGTAATTTGTAGTGTATCATTGAAAATACATTATAAAATAATGTAATATGCAGTGTATCCTTGAAAATAACCTATAATATAACGTAATATGCAGTGAATCATTGAAAATACCTTATAATATAACGTAATTTGTAGTGTATCATTGAAAATACCTTATAATATAAAGTAATATGCAGTGTATCATTGAAAATATATTATAATATAAAGTAATATGCAGTGTATCATTGAAAATACATTATAATATAACGTAATATGCAGTGTATCATTGAAAATACCTTATAATATAACGTAATATGCAGTGTATCATTGAAAATACCTTATAATATAACGTAATTTGTAGTGTATTATTGAAAATACATTATAATATAAAGTAATATGCAGTGTATCATTGAAAATAGCTTATAATATAACGTAATATGCAGTCTCCCATTGAAAATACATTATAAAATAATGTAATATGCAGTGTATCATTGAAAATAACTTATAATATAACGTAATATGCAGTGTATCATTGAAAATACCTTATAATATAACGTGATATTTGCAGTTTATCATTGAAAATACCTTATAATATAACGTGATATTTGCAGTCTATCATTGAAAATACCTTATTATATAAGGTAATATGCAGTCTATCAATGAAAATAACATATAATATAACGTAATAAGCAGTGTATCATTGAAAATACCTTATAATATAACGTAATATACAGTGTATCATTGAAAATACTTTAGAATATATCGTAATTGTAGTGTATCATTGAAAATACCTTATAATATAACGTAATATGCAATGTATCATTGAAAATACTTTATAATATATCGTAATTTGTAGTGTATCATTGAAAATACCTTATAATATAACGTAATTTGTAGTGTATCATTGAAAATACATTATAAAATAATGTAATATGCAGTGTATCATTGAAAATAACCTATAATATAACGTAATATGCAGTGTATCATTGAAAATACCTTATAATATAACGTAATTTGTAGTGTATCATTGAAAATACCTTATAATATAACGTAATATGCAGTCTCCCATTGAAAATACATTATAAAATAATGTAATATGCAGTGTATCACTGAAAATAACTTATAATATAATGATATTTGCAGTCTATCATTGAAAATACCTTATAATATAACGTGATATTTGCAGTCTATCATTGAAAATACCTTATTATATAAGGTAATATGCAGTCTATCAATGAAAATAACATATAATATAACGTAATACGCAGTGTATCATTGAAAATACCTTAAAATATAACGTAATATGCAGTGTATCATTGAAAATACCTTATAATATTACGTAATATGCAGTGTATCATTGAAAATACCTTATAATATACAGTAATTTGTAGTGTATCATTGAAAATATATTATAATATAAAGTAATATGCAGTGTATCATTGAAAATAGCTTATAATATAACGTAATATGCAGTGTATCATTGAAAATACCTTATAATATAACGTAATATGCAGTGTATCATTGAAAATACCTTATAATACAATGTAATATGCAGTCTATCATTGGAAATACCATATAATATAATGTAATATGCAGTGTATCATTGAAAATACTTTATAATATAACGTAATATGCAGTGTATCATTGAAATTACCACATAATATATCGTAATATGCAGTGTATCATTGAAAATACCTTATAATATAACGTAATATAAAGTGTATCATTGAAAATACCTTAAAATATAACGTAATATGCAGTGTATCATTGAAAATACCTTATAATATAACGTAATATACACTGTATCATTGGAAATACCATATAATATATCGTAATATGCAGTGTATCATTGAAAATACCTTATAATACAACATAATATGCTGTGTGTTATTGAAATTACCTTACAATATAACGTAATATGCAGTGTATCATTGAAAATAACTTATAATGTAATGTAATATGCAGTGTATCATTGAAAATACCTTATAATAATAACGTAATATTCTGTGTATCATTGAAAATACCTTATAATATAACGTAATATGCAGTGTATCATTGAAAATTCCTTATAATATATCGTAATTTGTAGTGTATCATTGAAAATACCTTATAATATATGGTAATTTGAACTGTATCAATGAAAATACCTTATAATATAACGTAATATGCAGTGTATCATTGAAAGTACCTTATAATATATCGTAATTTGTAGTGTATCATTGAAAATACCTTATAATATATAGTAGTTTATCATTGAAAATACCTTATAATATAACGTAATATTCTGTGTATCATTGAAAATACCTTATAATATAACGTAATATGCAGTGTATCATTGAAAATACCTTATAATATATCGTAATTTGTAGTGTATCATTGAAAATACCTTATAATATAAAGTAATATGCAGTGTATCATTGAAAATAGCTTATAATATAACGTAATATGCAGTCTCCCATTGAAAATACATTATAAAATAATGTAATATGCAGTGTATCATTGAAAATAACTTATAATATAACGTAATATGCAGTGTATCATTGAAAATACCTTATAATATAACGTGATATTTGCAGTTTATCATTGAAAATACCTAATAATATAACGTGATATTTGCAGTCTATCATTGAAAATACCTTATTATATAAGGTAATATGCAGTCTATCAATGAAAATAACATATAATATAACGTAATACGCAGTGTATCATTGAAAATACCTTATAATATAACGTAATATACAGTGTATCATTGAAAATACTTTAGAATATATCGTAATTGTAGTGTATCATTGAAAATACCTTATAATATAACGTAATATGCAATGTATCATTGAAAATACTTTATAATATATCGTAATTTGTAGTGTATCATTGAAAATACCTTATAATATAACGTAATTTGTAGTGTATCATTGAAAATACATTATAAAATAATGTAATATGCAGTGTATCATTGAAAATAACCTATAATATAACGTAATATGCAGTGTATCATTGAAAATACCTTATAATATAACGTAATTTGTAGTGTATCATTGAAAATACCTTATAATATAAAGTAATATGCAGTGTATCATTGAAAATATATTATAATATAAAGTAATATGCAGTGTATCATTGAAAATACATTATAATATAACGTAATATGCAGTGTATCATTGAAAATACCTTATAATATTACGTAATATGCAGTGTATCATTGAAAATACCTTATAATATAACGTAATATGCAGTCTCCCATTGAAAATACATTATAAAATAATGTAATATGCAGTGTATCACTGAAAATAACTTATAATATAATGATATTTGCAGTCTATCATTGAAAATACCTTATAATATAACGTGATATTTGCAGTCTATCATTGAAAATACCTTATTATATAAGGTAATATGCAGTCTATCAATGAAAATAACATATAATATAACGTAATACGCAGTGTATCATTGAAAATACCTTATAATATAACGTAGTATGCAGTGTATCATTGAAAATACCTTATAATATAACGTAATATGCAGTGTATCATTGAAAATACCTTATAATATACCGTAATTTGTAGTGTATCATTGAAAATATATTATAATATAAAGTAATATGCAGTGTATCATTGAAAATACCTTATAATATAACGTAATATGCAGTGTATCATTGAAAATACCTTATAATATAACGTAATATGCAGTGTATCATTGAAAATACCTTATAATACAATGTAATATGCAGTCTATCATTGGAAATACCATATAATATAATGTAATATGCAGTGTATCATTGAAAATACTTTATAATATAACGTAATATGCAGTGTATCATTGAAATTACCATATAATATATCGTAATATGCAGTGTATCATTGAAAATACCTTATAATATAACGTAATATAAAGTGTATCATTGAAAATACCTTAAAATATAACGTAATATGCAGTGTATCATTGAAAATACCTTATAATATAACGTAATATACACTGTATCATTGGAAATACCATATAATATATCGTAATATGCAGTGTATCATTGAAAATACCTTATAATATATCGTAATTTGTAGTGTATCATTGAAAATACCTTATAATATAAAGTAATATGCAGTGTATCATTGAAAATAGCTTATAATATAACGTAATATGCAGTCTCCCATTGAAAATACATTATAAAATAATGTAATATGCAGTGTATCATTGAAAATAACTTATAATATAACGTAATATGCAGTGTATCATTGAAAATACCTTATAATATAACGTGATATTTGCAGTTTATCATTGAAAATACCTAATAATATAACGTGATATTTGCAGTCTATCATTGAAAATACCTTATTATATAAGGTAATATGCAGTCTATCAATGAAAATAACATATAATATAACGTAATATGCAGTGTATCATTGAAAATACCTTATAATATAACGTAATATACAGTGTATCATTGAAAATACTTTAGAATATATCGTAATTGTAGTGTATCATTGAAAATACCTTATAATATAACGTAATATGCAATGTATCATTGAAAATACTTTATAATATATCGTAATTTGTAGTGTATCATTGAAAATACCTTATAATATAACGTAATTTGTAGTGTATCATTGAAAATACATTATAAAATAATGTAATATGCAGTGTATCATTGAAAATAACCTATAATATAACGTAATATGCAGTGTATCATTGAAAATACCTTATAATATAACGTAATTTGTAGTGTATCATTGAAAATACCTTATAATATAAAGTAATATGCAGTGTATCATTGAAAATATATTATAATATAAAGTAATATGCAGTGTATCATTGAAAATACATTATAATATAACGTAATATGCAGTGTATCATTGAAAATACCTTATAATATTACGTAATATGCAGTGTATCATTGAAAATACCTTATAATATAACGTAATATGCAGTCTCCCATTGAAAATACATTATAAAATAATGTAATATGCAGTGTATCACTGAAAATAACTTATAATATAATGATATTTGCAGTCTATCATTGAAAATACCTTATAATATAACGTGATATTTGCAGTCTATCATTGAAAATACCTTATTATATAAGGTAATATGCAGTCTATCAATGAAAATAACATATAATATAACGTAATATGCAGTGTATCATTGAAAATACCTTATAATATAACGTAGTATGCAGTGTATCATTGAAAATACCTTATAATATTACGTAATATGCAGTGTATCATTGAAAATACCTTATAATATACCGTAATTTGTAGTGTATCATTGAAAATATATTATAATATAAAGTAATATGCAGTGTATCATTGAAAATAGCTTATAATATAACGTAATATGCAGTGTATCATTGAAAATACCTTATAATATAACGTAATATGCAGTGTATCATTGAAAATACCTTATAATACAATGTAATATGCAGTCTATCATTGGAAATACCATATAATATAATGTAATATGCAGTGTATCATTGAAAATACTTTATAATATAACGTAATATGCAGTGTATCATTGAAATTACCATATAATATAACGTAATATGCAGTGTATCATTGAAAATACCTTATAATATAACGTAATATAACGTGTATCATTGAAAATACCTTAAAATATAACGTAATATGCAGTGTATCATTGAAAATACCTTATAATATAACGTAATATACACTGTATCATTGGAAATACCATATAATATATCGTAATATGCAGTGTATCATTGAAAATACCTTATAATATAACATAATATGCTGTGTGTTATTGAAATTACCTTACAATATAACGTAATATGCAGTGTATCATTGAAAATAACTTATAATGTAATGTAATATGCAGTGTATCATTGAAAATACCTTATAATAATAACGTAATATTCTGTGTATCATTGAAAATACCTTATAATATAACGTAATATGCAGTGTATCATTGAAAATACCTTATAATATATCGTAATTTGTAGTGTATCATTGAAAATACCTTATAATATATGGTAATTTGTAGTGTATCAATGAAAATACCTTATAATATAACGTAATATGCAGTGTATCATTGAAAGTACCTTATAATATATAGTAATTTGTAGTGTATCATTGAAAATACCTTATAATATATAGTAGTTTATCATTGAAAATACCTTATAATATAACGTAATATTCTGTGTATCATTGAAAATACCTTATAATATAACGTAATATGCAGTGTATCATTGAAAATACCTTATAATATATCGTAATTTGTAGTGTATCATTGAAAATACCTTATAATATATGGTAATTTGTAGTGTATCATTGAAAATACCTTATAATATAACGTAATATGCAGTGTATCATTGAAAATACCTTATAATATATCGTAATTTGTAGTGTATCATTGAAAATACCTTATAATATAACGTAATATGCGGTGTATCATTGAAAATACCGTAGAATATATGGTAATTCTAGTCTATCAATGAAAATACATTATAATATAAGGTAATATGCAGTGTATCATTGAAAATACCTTATAATATAACGTAATATGCAGTGTATCATTGGAAATACCTTATAATACAATGTAATGTGCAGTGTATCATTGAAAATACCTTATAATGTATTGTAATATGCAGTGTATCATTGAAAATACCTTAAAATATAACGTAATATGCAGTGTATCATTGAAAATACCTTAAAATATAACGTAATATAAAGTGTATCATTGAAAATACTTTATAATATAACGTAATATGCAGTGTATCATTGAAATTACCTTATAATATATCGTAATATGCAGTGTATCATTGAAAATACCTTATAATATAACGTAATATGCAGTGTATCATTGAAAATACCTTATAATATAACGTAATATACAGTGTATCATTGGAAATACCATATAATATATCGTAACATGCAGTGTATCATTGAAAATACCTTATAATATAACATAATATGCTGTGTGTTATTGAAATTACCTTACAATATAACGTAATATAAAGTGTATCATTGAAAATACCTTAAAATATAACGTAATATGCAGTGTATCATTGAAAATACCTTATAATATAACGTAATATACAGTGTATCATTGGAAATACCATATAATATATCGTAATATGCAGTGTATCATTGAAAATACCTTATAATATAACATAATATGCTGTGTGTTATTGAAATTACCTTACAATATAACGTAATATGCAGTGTATCATTGAAAATAACTTATAATGTAATGTAATATGCAGTGTATCATTGAAAGTACCTTATAATATATCGTAATTTGTAGTGTATCATTGAAAATACCTTATAATATATAGTAGTTTATCATTGAAAATACCTTATAATATAACGTAATATTCTGTGTATCATTGAAAATACCTTATAATATAACGTAATATGCAGTGTATCAGTGAAAATACCTTATAATATATCGTAATTTGTAGTGTATCATTGAAAATATATTATAATATAAAGTAATATGCAGTGTATCATTGAAAATAGCTTATAATATAACGTAATATGCAGTGTATCATTGAAAATACCTTATAATATAACGTAATATGCAGTGTATCATTGAAAATACCTTATAATACAATGTAATATGCAGTCTATCATTGGAAATACCATATAATATAACGTAATATGCAGTCTATCATTGAAAATACCTTATAATATAACGTAATATGCAATGTATCATTGAAAATACTTTATAATATATCGTAATTTGTAGTGTATCATTGAAAATACCTTATAATATAACGTAATTTGTAGTGTATCATTGAAAATACCTTATAATATAACGTAATTTGTAGTGTATTATTGAAAATACCTTATAATATAAAGTAATATGCAGTGTATCATTGAAAATAGCTTATAATATAACGTAATATGCAGTCTCCCATTGAAAATACATTATAAAATAATGTAATATGCAGTGTATCATTGAAAATAACTTATAATATAACGTAATATGCAGTGTATCATTGAAAATACCTTATAATATAACGTGATATTTGCAGTTTATCATTGAAAATACCTTATAATATAACGTGATATTTGCAGTCTATCATTGAAAATACCTTATTATATAAGGTAATATGCAGTCTATCAATGAAAATAACATATAATATAACGTAATACGCAGTGTATCATTGAAAATACCTTATAATATAACGTAATATACAGTGTATCATTGAAAATACTTTAGAATATATCGTAATTGTAGTGTATCATTGAAAATACCTTATAATATAACGTAATATGCAATGTATCATTGAAAATACTTTATAATATATCGTAATTTGTAGTGTATCATTGAAAATACCTTATAATATAACGTAATTTGTAGTGTATCATTGAAAATACATTATAAAATAATGTAATATGCAGTGTATCATTGAAAATAACCTATAATATAACGTAATATGCAGTGTATCATTGAAAATACCTTATAATATAACGTAATTTGTAGTGTATCATTGAAAATACCTTATAATATAAAGTAATATGCAGTGTATCATTGAAAATATATTATAATATAAAGTAATATGCAGTGTATCATTGAAAATACCTTATAATATAACGTAATATGCAGTGTATCATTGAAAATACCTTATAATATTACGTAATATGCAGTGTATCATTGAAAATACCTTATAATATAACGTAATATGCAGTCTCCCATTGAAAATACATTATAAAATAATGTAATATGCAGTGTATCATTGAAAATAACTTATAATATAACGTAATATGCAGTGTATCATTGAAAATACCTTATAATATAACGTGATATTTGCAGTCTATCATTGAAAATACCTTATAATATAACGTGATATTTGCAGTCTATCATTGAAAATACCTTATTATATAAGGTAATATGCAGTCTATCAATGAAAATAACATATAATATAACGTAATATGCAGTGTATCATTGAAAATACCTTATAATATAACGTAATATGCAGTGTATCATTGAAAATACCTTATAATACAATGTAATATGCAGTCTCCCATTGAAAATACATTATAAAATAATGTAATATGCAGTGTATCATTGAAAATAACTTATAATATAATGTAATATGCAGTGTATCATTGAAAATACCTTATAATATAACGTGATATTTGCAGTTTATCATTGAAAATACCTAATAATATAACGTGATATTTGCAGTCTATCATTGAAAATACCTTATTATATAAGGTAATATGCAGTCTATCAATGAAAATAACATATAATATAACGTAATACGCAGTGTATCATTGAAAATACCTTATAATATAACGTAATATACAGTGTATCATTGAAAATACTTTAGAATATATCGTAATTGTAGTGTATCATTGAAAATACCTTATAATATAACGTAATATGCAATGTATCATTGAAAATACTTTATAATATATCGTAATTTGTAGTGTATCATTGAAAATACCTTATAATATAACGTAATTTGTAGTGTATCATTGAAAATACATTATAAAATAATGTAATATGCAGTGTATCATTGAAAATAACCTATAATATAACGTAATATGCAGTGTATCATTGAAAATACCTTATAATATAACGTAATTTGTAGTGTATCATTGAAAATACCTTATAATATAAAGTAATATGCAGTGTATCATTGAAAATATATTATAATATAAAGTAATATGCAGTGTATCATTGAAAATACATTATAATATAACGTAATATGCAGTGTATCATTGAAAATACCTTATAATATTACGTAATATGCAGTGTATCATTGAAAATACCTTATAATATAACGTAATATGCAGTCTCCCATTGAAAATACATTATAAAATAATGTAATATGCAGTGTATCACTGAAAATAACTTATAATATAATGATATTTGCAGTCTATCATTGAAAATACCTTATAATATAACGTGATATTTGCAGTCTATCATTGAAAATACCTTATTATATAAGGTAATATGCAGTCTATCAATGAAAATAACATATAATATAACGTAATACGCAGTGTATCATTGAAAATACCTTATAATATAACGTAGTATGCAGTGTATCATTGAAAATACCTTATAATATAACGTAATATGCAGTGTATCATTGAAAATACCTTATAATATACCGTAATTTGTAGTGTATCATTGAAAATATATTATAATATAAAGTAATATGCAGTGTATCATTGAAAATAGCTTATAATATAACGTAATATGCAGTGTATCATTGAAAATACCTTATAATATAACGTAATATGCAGTGTATCATTGAAAATACCTTATAATACAATGTAATATGCAGTCTATCATTGGAAATACCATATAATATAATGTAATATGCAGTGTATCATTGAAAATACTTTATAATATAACGTAATATGCAGTGTATCATTGAAATTACCATATAATATATCGTAATATGCAGTGTATCATTGAAAATACCTTATAATATAACGTAATATAACGTGTATCATTGAAAATACCTTAAAATATAACGTAATATGCAGTGTATCATTGAAAATACCTTATAATATAACGTAATATACACTGTATCATTGGAAATACCATATAATATATCGTAATATGCAGTGTATCATTGAAAATACCTTATAATATAACATAATATGCTGTGTGTTATTGAAATTACCTTACAATATAACGTAATATGCAGTGTATCATTGAAAATAACTTATAATGTAATGTAATATGCAGTGTATCATTGAAAATACCTTATAATAATAACGTAATATTCTGTGTATCATTGAAAATACCTTATAATATAACGTAATATGCAGTGTATCATTGAAAATACCTTATAATATATCGTAATTTGTAGTGTATCATTGAAAATACCTTATAATATATGGTAATTTGTAGTGTATCAATGAAAATACCTTATAATATAACGTAATATGCAGTGTATCATTGAAAGTACCTTATAATATATAGTAATTTGTAGTGTATCATTGAAAATACATTATAATATAACGTAATATGCAGTGTATCATTGAAAATACCTTATAATATTACGTAATATGCAGTGTATCATTGAAAATACCTTATAATATAACGTAATATGCAGTCTCCCATTGAAAATACATTATAAAATAATGTAATATGCAGTGTATCATTGAAAATAACTTATAATATAACGTAATATGCAGTGTATCATTGAAAATACCTTATAATATAACGTGATATTTGCAGTCTATCATTGAAAATACCTTATAATATAACGTGATATTTGCAGTCTATCATTGAAAATACCTTATTATATAAGGTAATATGCAGTCTATCAATGAAAATAACATATAATATAACGTAATATGCAGTGTATCATTGAAAATACCTTATAATATAACGTAATATGCAGTGTATCATTGAAAATACCTTATAATACAATGTAATATGCAGTCTCCCATTGAAAATACATTATAAAATAATGTAATATGCAGTGTATCATTGAAAATAACTTATAATATAACGTAATATGCAGTGTATCATTGAAAATACCTTATAATATAACGTGATATTTGCAGTTTATCATTGAAAATACCTAATAATATAACGTGATATTTGCAGTCTATCATTGAAAATACCTTATTATATAAGGTAATATGCAGTCTATCAATGAAAATAACATATAATATAACGTAATACGCAGTGTATCATTGAAAATACCTTATAATATAACGTAATATACAGTGTATCATTGAAAATACTTTAGAATATATCGTAATTGTAGTGTATCATTGAAAATACCTTATAATATAACGTAATATGCAATGTATCATTGAAAATACTTTATAATATATCGTAATTTGTAGTGTATCATTGAAAATACCTTATAATATAACGTAATTTGTAGTGTATCATTGAAAATACATTATAAAATAATGTAATATGCAGTGTATCATTGAAAATAACCTATAATATAACGTAATATGCAGTGTATCATTGAAAATACCTTATAATATAACGTAATTTGTAGTGTATCATTGAAAATACCTTATAATATAAAGTAATATGCAGTGTATCATTGAAAATATATTATAATATAAAGTAATATGCAGTGTATCATTGAAAATACCTTATAATATAACGTAATATGCAGTGTATCATTGAAAATACCTTATAATATTACGTAATATGCAGTGTATCATTGAAAATACCTTATAATATAACGTAATATGCAGTCTACCATTGAAAATACATTATAAAATAATGTAATATGCAGTGTATCACTGAAAATAACTTATAATATAATGATATTTGCAGTCTATCATTGAAAATACCTTATAATATAACGTGATATTTGCAGTCTATCATTGAAAATACCTTATTATATAAGGTAATATGCAGTCTATCAATGAAAATAACATATAATATAACGTAATACGCAGTGTATCATTGAAAATACCTTATAATATAACGTAGTATGCAGTGTATCATTGAAAATACCTTATAATATTACGTAATATGCAGTGTATCATTGAAAATACCTTATAATATACCGTAATTTGTAGTGTATCATTGAAAATATATTATAATATAAAGTAATATGCAGTGTATCATTGAAAATAGCTTATAATATAACGTAATATGCAGTGTATCATTGAAAATACCTTATAATATAACGTAATATGCAGTGTATCATTGAAAATACCTTATAATACAATGTAATATGCAGTCTATCATTGGAAATACCATATAATATAATGTAATATGCAGTGTATCATTGAAAATACTTTATAATATAACGTAATATGCAGTGTATCATTGAAATTACCATATAATATATCGTAATATGCAGTGTATCATTGAAAATACCTTATAATATAACGTAATATAACGTGTATCATTGAAAATACCTTAAAATATAACGTAATATGCAGTGTATCATTGAAAATACCTTATAATATAACGTAATATACACTGTATCATTGGAAATACCATATAATATATCGTAATATGCAGTGTATCATTGAAAATACCTTATAATATAACATAATATGCTGTGTGTTATTGAAATTACCTTACAATATAACGTAATATGCAGTGTATCATTGAAAATAACTTATAATGTAATGTAATATGCAGTGTATCATTGAAAATACCTTATAATAATAACGTAATATTCTGTGTATCATTGAAAATACCTTATAATATAACGTAATATGCAGTGTATCATTGAAAATACCTTATAATATATCGTAATTTGTAGTGTATCATTGAAAATACCTTATAATATATGGTAATTTGTAGTGTATCAATGAAAATACCTTATAATATAACGTAATATGCAGTGTATCATTGAAAGTACCTTATAATATATAGTAATTTGTAGTGTATCATTGAAAATACCTTATAATATATAGTAGTTTATCATTGAAAATACCTTATAATATAACGTAATATTCTGTGTATCATTGAAAATACCTTATAATATAACGTAATATGCAGTGTATCATTGAAAATACCTTATAATATATCGTAATTTGTAGTGTATCATTGAAAATACCTTATAATATATGGTAATTTGTAGTGTATCATTGAAAATACCTTATAATATAACGTAATATGCAGTGTATCATTGAAAATACCTTATAATATATCGTAATTTGTAGTGTATCATTGAAAATACCTTATAATATAACGTAATATGCGGTGTATCATTGAAAATACCGTAGAATATATGGTAATTCTAGTCTATCAATGAAAATACATTATAATATAAGGTAATATGCAGTGTATCATTGAAAATACCTTATAATATAACGTAATATGCAGTGTATCATTGGAAATACCTTATAATACAATGTAATATGCAGTGTATCATTGAAAATACCTTATAATGTATTGTAATATGCAGTGTATCATTGAAAATACCTTAAAATATAACGTAATATGCAGTGTATCATTGAAAATACCTTAAAATATAACGTAATATAAAGTGTATCATTGAAAATACTTTATAATATAACGTAATATGCAGTGTATCATTGAAATTACCTTATAATATATCGTAATATGCAGTGTATCATTGAAAATACCTTATAATATAACGTAATATGCAGTGTATCATTGAAAATACCTTATAATATAACGTAATATACAGTGTATCATTGGAAATACCATATAATATATCGTAACATGCAGTGTATCATTGAAAATACCTTATAATATAACATAATATGCTGTGTGTTATTGAAATTACCTTACAATATAACGTAATATAAAGTGTATCATTGAAAATACCTTAAAATATAACGTAATATGCAGTGTATCATTGAAAATACCTTATAATATAACGTAATATACAGTGTATCATTGGAAATACCATATAATATATCGTAATATGCAGTGTATCATTGAAAATACCTTATAATATAACATAATATGCTGTGTGTTATTGAAATTACCTTACAATATAACGTAATATGCAGTGTATCATTGAAAATAACTTATAATGTAATGTAATATGCAGTGTATCATTGAAAGTACCTTATAATATATCGTAATTTGTAGTGTATCATTGAATATACCTTATAATATATAGTAGTTTATCATTGAAAATACCTTATAATATAACGTAATATTCTGTGTATCATTGAAAATACCTTATAATATAACGTAATATGCAGTGTATCAGTGAAAATACCTTATAATATATCGTAATTTGTAGTGTATCATTGAAAATATATTATAATATAAAGTAATATGCAGTGTATCATTGAAAATAGCTTATAATATAACGTAATATGCAGTGTATCATTGAAAATACCTTATAATATAACGTAATATGCAGTGTATCATTGAAAATACCTTATAATACAATGTAATATGCAGTCTATCATTGGAAATACCATATAATATAACGTAATATGCAGTCTATCATTGAAAATACCTTATAATATAACGTAATATGCAATGTATCATTGAAAATACTTTATAATATATCGTAATTTGTAGTGTATCATTGAAAATACCTTATAATATAACGTAATTTGTAGTGTATCATTGAAAATACCTTATAATATAACGTAATTTGTAGTGTATTATTGAAAATACCTTATAATATAAAGTAATATGCAGTGTATCATTGAAAATAGCTTATAATATAACGTAATATGCAGTCTCCCATTGAAAATACATTATAAAATAATGTAATATGCAGTGTATCATTGAAAATAACTTATAATATAACGTAATATGCAGTGTATCATTGAAAATACCTTATAATATAACGTGATATTTGCAGTTTATCATTGAAAATACCTTATAATATAACGTGATATTTGCAGTCTATCATTGAAAATACCTTATTATATAAGGTAATATGCAGTCTATCAATGAAAATAACATATAATATAACGTAATACGCAGTGTATCATTGAAAATACCTTATAATATAACGTAATATACAGTGTATCATTGAAAATACTTTAGAATATATCGTAATTGTAGTGTATCATTGAAAATACCTTATAATATAACGTAATATGCAATGTATCATTGAAAATACTTTATAATATATCGTAATTTGTAGTGTATCATTGAAAATACCTTATAATATAACGTAATTTGTAGTGTATCATTGAAAATACATTATAAAATAATGTAATATGCAGTGTATCATTGAAAATAACCTATAATATAACGTAATATGCAGTGTATCATTGAAAATACCTTATAATATAACGTAATTTGTAGTGTATCATTGAAAATACCTTATAATATAAAGTAATATGCAGTGTATCATTGAAAATATATTATAATATAAAGTAATATGCAGTGTATCATTGAAAATACATTATAATATAACGTAATATGCAGTGTATCATTGAAAATACCTTATAATATTACGTAATATGCAGTGTATCATTGAAAATACCTTATAATATAACGTAATATGCAGTCTCCCATTGAAAATACATTATAAAATAATGTAATATGCAGTGTATCATTGAAAATAACTTATAATATAACGTAATATGCAGTGTATCATTGAAAATACCTTATAATATAACGTGATATTTGCAGTCTATCATTGAAAATACCTTATAATATAACGTGATATTTGCAGTCTATCATTGAAAATACCTTATTATATAAGGTAATATGCAGTCTATCAATGAAAATAACATATAATATAACGTAATACGCAGTGTATCATTGAAAATACCTTATAATATAACGTAATATGCAGTGTATCATTGAAAATACCTTATAATACAATGTAATATGCAGTCTATCATTGGAAATACCATATAATATAATGTAATATGCAGTGTATCATTGAAAATACTTTATAATATAACGTAATATGCAGTGTATCATTGAAATTACCATATAATATATCGTAATATGCAGTGTATCATTGAAAATACCTTATAATATAACGTAATATAAAGTGTATCATTGAAAATACCTTAAAATATAACGTAATATGCAGTGTATCATTGAAAATACCTTATAATATAACGTAATATACACTGTATCATTGGAAATACCATATAATATATCGTAATATGCAGTGTATCATTGAAAATACCTTATAATATAACATAATATGCTGTGTGTTATTGAAATTACCTTACAATATAACGTAATATGCAGTGTATCATTGAAAATAACTTATAATGTAATGTAATATGCAGTGTATCATTGAAAATACCTTATAATAATAACGTAATATGCAGTGTATCATTGAAAATACCTTATAATATAACGTAATATGCAGTGTATCATTGAAAATACCTTATAATATATCGTAATTTGTAGTGTATCATTGAAAATACCTTATAATATAACGTAATATGCGGTGTATCATTGAAAATACCGTAGAATATATGGTAATTCTAGTCTATCAATGAAAATACATTATAATATAAGGTAATATGCAGTGTATCATTGAAAATACCTTATAATATAACGTAATATGCAGTGTATCATTGGAAATACCTTATAATACAATGTAATATGCAGTGTATCATTGAAAATACCTTATAATGTATTGTAATATGCAGTGTATCATTGAAAATACCTTAAAATATAACGTAATATGCAGTGTATCATTGAAAATACCTTAAAATATAACGTAATATAAAGTGTATCATTGAAAATACTTTATAATATAACGTAATATGCAGTGTATCATTGAAATTACCTTATAATATATCGTAATATGCAGTGTATCATTGAAAATACCTTATAATATAACGTAATATGCAGTGTATCATTGAAAATACCTTATAATATAACGTAATATACAGTGTATCATTGGAAATACCATATAATATAACGTAATATGCAGTGTATCATTGAAAATACCTTATAATATAACGTAATATGCAGTGTATCATTGAAAATACCTTATAATACAATGTAATATGCAGTCTATCATTGGAAATACCATATAATATAACGTAATATGCAGTCTATCATTGAAAATACCTTATAATATAACGTAATATGCAATGTATCATTGAAAATACTTTATAATATATCGTAATTTGTAGTGTATCATTGAAAATACCTTATAATATAACGTAATTTGTAGTGTATCATTGAAAATACCTTATAATATAAAGTAATATGCAGTGTATCATTGAAAATAGCTTATAATATAACGTAATATGCAGTGTATCATTGAAAATACCTTATAATATAACGTAATTTGTAGTGTATTATTGAAAATACCTTATAATATAAAGTAATATGCAGTGTATCATTGAAAATAGCTTATAATATAACGTAATATGCAGTCCCCCATTGAAAATACATTATAAAATAATGTAATATGCAGTGTATCATTGAAAATAACTTATAATATAACGTAATATGCAGTGTATCATTGAAAATACCTTATAATATAACGTGATATTTGCAGTTTATCATTGAAAATACCTTATAATATAACGTGATATTTGCAGTCTATCATTGAAAATACCTTATTATATAAGGTAATATGCAGTCTATCAATGAAAATAACATATAATATAACGTAATACGCAGTGTATCATTGAAAATACCTTATAATATAACGTAATATACAGTGTATCATTGAAAATACTTTAGAATATATCGTAATTGTAGTGTATCATTGAAAATACCTTATAATATAACGTAATATGCAATGTATCATTGAAAATACTTTATAATATATCGTAATTTGTAGTGTATCATTGAAAATACCTTATAATATAACGTAATTTGTAGTGTATCATTGAAAATACATTATAAAATAATGTAATATGCAGTGTATCATTGAAAATACCTTATAATGTATTGTAATATGCAGTGTATCATTGAAAATACCTTAAAATATAACGTAATATGCAGTGTATCATTGAAAATACCTTAAAATATAACGTAATATAAAGTGTATCATTGAAAATACTTTATAATATAACGTAATATGCAGTGTATCATTGAAATTACCTTATAATATATCGTAATATGCAGTGTATCATTGAAAATACCTTATAATATAACGTAATATGCAGTGTATCATTGAAAATACCTTATAATATAACGTAATATACAGTGTATCATTGAAAATACCTTATAATATAACGTAATTTGTAGTGTATCATTGAAAATACATTATAAAATAATGTAATATGCAGTGTATCATTGAAAATAACCTATAATATAACGTAATATGCAGTGTATCATTGAAAATACCTTATAATATAACGTAATTTGTAGTGTATCATTGAAAATACCTTATAATATAAAGTAATATGCAGTGTATCATTGAAAATATATTATAATATAAAGTAATATGCAGTGTATCATTGAAAATACATTATAATATAACGTAATATGCAGTGTATCATTGAAAATACCTTATAATATTACGTAATATGCAGTGTATCATTGAAAATACCTTATAATATAACGTAATATGCAGTCTCCCATTGAAAATACATTATAAAATAATGTAATATGCAGTGTATCATTGAAAATAACTTATAATATAACGTAATATGCAGTGTATCATTGAAAATACCTTATAATATAACGTGATATTTGCAGTCTATCATTGAAAATACCTTATAATATAACGTGATATTTGCAGTCTATCATTGAAAATACCTTAGTATATAAGGTAATATGCAGTCTATCAATGAAAATAACATATAATATAACGTAATACGCAGTGTATCATTGAAAATACCTTATAATATAACGTAGTATGCAGTGTATCATTGAAAATACCTTATAATATTACGTAATATGCAGTGTATCATTGAAAATACCTTATAATATAACGTAATTTGAAGTGTATCATTGAAAATATATTATAATATAAAGTAATATGCAGTGTATCATTGAAAATTGCTTATAATATAACGTAATATGCAGTGTATCATTGAAATTACCATATAATATATCGTAATATGCAGTGTATCATTGAAAATACCTTATAATACAATGTAATATGCAGTCTATCATTGGAAATACCTTAAAATATAACGTAATATGCAGTGTATCATTGAAAATACCTTATAATATAACGTAATATACACTGTATCATTGGAAATACCATATAATATATCGTAATATGCAGTGTATCATTGAAAATACCTTATAATATAACATAATATGCTGTGTGTTATTGAAATTACCTTACAATATAACGTAATATGCAGTGTATCATTGAAAATAACTTATAATGTAATGTAATATGCAGTGTATCATTGAAAATACCTTATAATAATAACGTAATATGCAGTGTATCATTGAAAATACCTTATAATATAACGTAATATGCAGTGTATCATTGAAAATACCTTATAATATATCGTAATTTGTAGTGTATCATTGAAAATACCTTATAATATAACGTAATATGCGGTGTATCATTGAAAATACCGTAGAATATATGGTAATTCTAGTCTATCAATGAAAATACATTATAATATAAGGTAATATGCAGTGTATCATTGAAAATACCTTATAATATAACGTAATATGCAGTGTATCATTGGAAATACCTTATAATGTATTGTAATATGCAGTGTATCATTGAAAATACCTTAAAATATAACGTAATATGCAGTGTATCATTGAAAATACCTTAAAATATAACGTAATATAAAGTGTATCATTGAAAATACTTTATAATATAACGTAATATGCAGTGTATCATTGAAATTACCTTATAATATATCGTAATATGCAGTGTATCATTGAAAATACCTTATAATATAACGTAATATGCAGTGTATCATTGAAAATACCTTATAATATAACGTAATATACAGTGTATCATTGGAAATACCATATAATATATCGTAACATGCAGTGTATCATTGAAAATACCTTATAATATAACATAATATGCTGTGTGTTATTGAAATTACCTTACAATATAACGTAATATAAAGTGTATCATTGAAAATACCTTAAAATATAACGTAATGTGCAGTGTATCATTGAAAATACCTTATAATATAACGTAATATACACTGTATCATTGGAAATACCATATAATATATCGTAATATGCAGTGTATCATTGAAAATACCTTATAATATAACATAATATGCTGTGTGTTATTGAAATTACCTTACAATATAACGTAATATGCAGTGTATCATTGAAAATACCTTATAATATAACGTAATTTGTAGTGTATCATTGAAAATACCTTATAATAATAACGTAATATGCAGTGTATCATTGAAAATACCTTATAATATAACGTAATATGCAGTGTATCATTGAAAATACCTTATAATATATCGTAATTTGTAGTGTATCATTGAAAATACCTTATAATATAACGTAATATGCGGTGTATCATTGAAAATACCGTAGAATATATGGTAATTCTAGTCTATCAATGAAAATACATTATAATATAAGGTAATATGCAGTGTATCATTGAAAATACCTTATAATATAACGTAATATGCAGTGTATCATTGGAAATACCTTATAATACAATGTAATATGCAGTGTATCATTGAAAATACCTTATAATGTATTGTAATATGCAGTGTATCATTGAAAATACCTTAAAATATAACGTAATATGCAGTGTATCATTGAAAATACCTTAAAATATAACGTAATATAAAGTGTATCATTGAAAATACTTTATAATATAACGTAATATGCAGTGTATCATTGAAATTACCTTATAATATATCGTAATATGCAGTGTATCATTGAAAATACCTTATAATATAACGTAATATGCAGTGTATCATTGAAAATACCTTATAATATAACGTAATATACAGTGTATCATTGGAAATACCATATAATATATCGTAACATGCAGTGTATCATTGAAAATACCTTATAATATAACATAATATGCTGTGTGTTATTGAAATTACCTTACAATATAACGTAATATAAAGTGTATCATTGAAAATACCTTAAAATATAACGTAATATGCAGTGTATCATTGAAAATACCTTATAATATAACGTAATATACAGTGTATCATTGGAAATACCATATAATATATCGTAATATGCAGTGTATCATTGAAAATACCTTATAATATAACATAATATGCTGTGTGTTATTGAAATTACCTTACAATATAACGTAATATGCAGTGTATCATTGAAAATAACTTATAATGTAATGTAATATGCAGTGTATCATTGAAAGTACCTTATAATATATCGTAATTTGTAGTGTATCATTGAATATACCTTATAATATATAGTAGTTTATCATTGAAAATACCTTATAATATAACGTAATATTCTGTGTATCATTGAAAATACCTTATAATATAACGTAATATGCAGTGTATCATTGAAAATACCTTATAATATATCGTAGTTTGTAGTGTATCATTGAAAATATATTATAATATAAAGTAATATGCAGTGTATCATTGAAAATAGATTATAATATAACGTAATATGCAGTGTATCATTGAAAATACCTTATAATATAACGTAATATGCAGTGTATCATTGAAAATACCTTATAATACAATGTAATATGCAGTCTATCATTGGAAATACCATATAATATAACGTAATATGCAGTCTATCATTGAAAATACCTTATAATATAACGTAATATGCAATGTATCATTGAAAATACTTTATAATATATCGTAATTTGTAGTGTATCATTGAAAATACCTTATAATATAACGTAATTTGTAGTGTATCATTGAAAATACCTTATAATATAAAGTAATATGCAGTGTATCATTGAAAATAGCTTATAATATAACGTAATATGCAGTGTATCATTGAAAATACCTTATAATATAACGTGATATTTGCAGTCTATCATTGAAAATACCTTATTATATAAGGTAATATGCAGTGTATCATTGAAAATACCTTATAATATAACGTAATTTGTAGTGTATCATTGAAAATACCTTATAATATAACATAATATGCTGTGTGTTATTGAAATTACCTTACAATATAACGTAATATGCAGTGTATCATTGAAAATAACTTATAATGTAATGTAATATGCAGTGTATCATTGAAAGTACCTTATAATATATCGTAATTTGTAGTGTATCATTGAATATACCTTATAATATATAGTAGTTTATCATTGAAAATACCTTATAATATAACGTAATATTCTGTGTATCATTGAAAATACCTTATAATATAACGTAATATGCAGTGTATCATTGAAAATACCTTATAATATATCGTAATTTGTAGTGTATCATTGAAAATACCTTATAATATATGGTAATTTGTAGTGTATCATTGAAAATACCTTATAATATAACGTAATATGCAGTGTATCATTGAAAATACCTTATAATATATCGTAATTTGTAGTGTATCATTGAAAATACCTTATAATATATTGTAATTTGTAGTGTATCATTGAAAATACCTTATAATATATGGTAATTTGTAGTGTATCATTGAAAATACCTTATAATGTATTGTAATATGCAGTGTATCATTGAAAATACCTTAAAATATAACGTAATATGCAGTGTATCATTGAAAATACCTTAAAATATAACGTAATATAAAGTGTATCATTGAAAATACTTTATAATATAACGTAATATGCAGTGTATCATTGAAATTACCTTATAATATATCGTAATATGCAGTGTATCATTGAAAATACCTTATAATATAACGTAATATGCAGTGTATCATTGAAAATACCTTATAATATAACGTAATATACAGTGTATCATTGGAAATACCATATAATATATCGTAATATGCAGTGTATCATTGAAAATACCTTATAATATAACATAATATGCTGTGTGTTATTGAAATTACCTTACAATATAACGTAATATGCAGTGTATCATTGAAAATAACTTATAATCTAATGTAATATGCAGTGTATCATTGAAAATACCTTATAATATAACGTAATATTCTGTGTATCATTGAAAATACCTTATAATATAACGTAATATGCAGTGTATCATTGAAAATACCTTATAATATATCGTAATTTGTAGTGTATCATTGAAAATACCTTATAATATATGGTAATTTGTAGTGTATCATTGAAAATACTTTATAATATATCGTAATTTGTAGTGTATCATTGAAAGTACCTTATAATATATCGTAATTTGTAGTGTATCATTGAATATACCTTATAATATATAGTAGTTTATCATTGAAAATACCTTATAATATAACGTAATATTCTGTGTATCATTGAAAATACCTTATAATATAACGTAATATGCAGTGTATCATTGAAAATACCTTATAATATATCGTAATTTGTAGTGTATCATTGAAAATACCTTATAATATATGGTAATTTGTAGTGTATCATTGAAAATACCTTATAATATAACGTAATATGCAGTGTATCATTGAAAATACCTTATAATATATCGTAATTTGTAGTGTATCATTGAAAATACCTTATAATATATCGTAATTTGTAGTGTATCATTGAAAATACCTTATAATATATGGTAATTTGTAGTGTATCATTGAAAATACCTTATAATATAACGTAATACGCAGTGTATCATTGAAAATACCTTATAATATATCGTAATTTGTAGTGTATCATTGAAAATACCTTATAATACAATGTAATATGCAGTCTATCATTGGAAATACCATATAATATAACGTAATATGCAGTCTATCATCGAAAATATCTTATAATATAACGTAATATGCAATGTATCATTGAAAATAGCTTATAATATAACGTAATATGCAGTGTATCATTGAAAATACCTTATAATATAACGTGATATTTGCAGTCTATCATTGAAAATACCTTATTATATAAGGTAATATGCAGTCTATCAATGAAAATAACTTATAATATAACGTAATACGCAGAGTATCATTGAAAATACCTTATAATATATCGTAATTTGTAGTGTATCATTGAAAATAGCTTATAATATAACGTAATATGCAGTCTCCCATTGAAAATACCTTATAATGTATTGTAATATGCAGTGTATCATTGAAAATACCTTAAAATATAACGTAATATGCAGTGTATCATTGAAAATACCTTATAATATAACGTAATATGCAGTGTATCATTGAAAATACCTTATAATATAACGTAATATGCAATGTATCATTGAAAATACTTTATAATATATCGTAATTTGTAGTGTATCATTGAAAATACCTTATAATATAACGTAATTTGTAGTGTATCATTGAAAATATATTGTAATATATAGTGATATGCAGTGTATCATTGAAAATAGCTTATAATATAACGTAATATGCAGTGTATTATTGAAAATACCTTATAATATAACGTAATATGCAGTGTATCATTGAATATACCTTATAATACAATGTAATATACAGTGTATCATTGGAAATACCATATAATATATCGTAATATGCAGTGTATTATTGAAAATACCTTATAATGTATTGTAATATGCAGTGTATCATTGAAAATACCTTAAAATATAACGTAATATGCAGTGTATCATTGAAAATACCTTAAAATATAACGTAATATAAAGTGTATCATTGAAAATACTTTATAATATAACGTAATATGCAGTGTATCATTGAAATTACCTTATAATATAACGTAATCTGCAGTGTATCATTGAAAATACCTTATAATATAACGTAATATACAGTGTATCATTGGAAATACCATATAATATATCGTAATATGCAGTGTATTATTGAAAATACCTTATAATATAACATAATATGCTGTGTGTTATTGAAATTACCTTACAATATAACGTAATATGCAGTGTATCATTGAAAATAACTTATAATGTAATGTAATATGCAGTGTATCATTGAAAATACCTTATAATATATGGTAATTTGTAGTGTATCAATGAAAATACCTTATAATATAACGTAATATGCAGTGTATCATTGAAAGTACCTTATAATATATCGTAATTTGTAGTGTATCATTGAATATACCTTATAATATATAGTAGTTTATCATTGAAAATACCTTATAATATAACGTAATATTCTGTGTATCATTGAAAATACCTTATAATATAACGTAATATGCAGTGTATCATTGAAAATACCTTATAATATATCGTAATTTGTAGTGTATCATTGAAAATACCTTATAATATATCGTAATTTGTAGTGTATCATTGAAAATACCTTATAATATATCGTAATTTGTAGTGTATCATTGAAAATACCTTATAATATATGGTAATTTGTAGTGTATCATTGAAAATACCTTATAATACAATGTAATATGCAGTCTATCATTGGAAATACCATATAATATAACGTAATATGCAGTCTATCATTGAAAATACCTTATAATATAACGTAATATGCAATGTATCATTGAAAATACTTTATATTATATCGTAATTTGTAGTGTATCATTGAAAATACCTTATAATATAACGTAATTTGTAGTGTATCATTGAAAATACCTTATAATATAAAGTAATATGCAGTATATCATTGAAAATAGCTTATAATATAACGTAATATGCAGTGTATCATTGAAAATACCTTATAATATAACGTAATATGCAATGTATCATTGAAAATACTTTATAATATATCGTAATTTGTAGTGTATCATTGAAAATACCTTATAATATAACGTAATTTGTAGTGTATCATTGAAAATATATTGTAATATAAAGTGATATGCAGTGTATCATTGAAAATAGCTTATAATATAACGTAATATGCAGTGTATCATTGAAAATACCTTATAATATAACGTAATATGCAGTGTATCATTGAAAATACCTTATAATACAATGTAATATGCAGTCTATCATTGGAAATACCATATAATATAACGTAATATGCAGTGTATCATTGAAAATACCTTATAATATAACGTGATATTTGCAGTCTATCATTGAAAATACCTTATAATATAACGAGATATGCAGTCTATCATTGAAAATACCTAATAATATAACGTAATATGCAGTGTATCATTGAAAATACCCTATAATATAACGTAATATGCAGTGTATCATTGAAAATACATTATAATATAACGTAATATGCGGTGTATCATTGAAAATACCTTATAATATAACGTAATATGCAGTGTATCATTGAAAATACCTTGTAATATATAGTAGTTTATCATTGAAAATACCTTATAATATAACGTAATATTCTGTGTATCATTGAAAATACCTTATAATATAACGTAATATGCAGTGTATCATTGAAAATACCTTGTAATATATAGTAGTTTATCATTGAAAATACCTTATAATATAACGTAATATTCTGTGTATCATTGAAAATACCTTATAATATAACGTAATATGCAGTGTATCATTGAAAATACCTTATAATATAACGTAATATGCAGTGTATCATTGAAAATACCTTATAATATAACGTAATATGCAGTGTATCATTGAAAATACCTTAGAATATATGGTCATTCTAGTCTATCAATGAAAATACCTTATAATATAACGTAATATGCAGTGTATCATTGAAAATTCCTTATAATATAACGTAATATGCAGAGTATCATTGGAAATACCTTATAATATATCGTAATTTTTTAGTGTATCATTGAAAATACCTAATAATATAACGTAATATGCTGTGTATCATTTAAAATACCTTATCATATAACGTAATATGCAGTGTATCATTGAAAATACCTTATAATATAACGTAATATGCAGTGTATCATTGAAAATACCTTATAATATAACGTAATATGCGGTGTATCATTGAAAATACCATATAATATAACGTAATATGCAGTCTACCATTGAAAATACATTATAAAATAATGTAATATGCAGTCTGTCATTGAAAATACCTTATAATATAACGTAATATCATATATATCATTAAAAATACCTTATAAAATAACGTAATATGCAGTATACCATTGAAAATACTTATAATATAACGTAATATGCAGTGTATCATTGAAAATACCTTATAATATATAGTAGTTTATCATTGAAAATACCTTATAATATAACGTAATATGCTGTGTATTGTGACGTTCGTCACCACAGTCCGTCCTGCTCTTGCAAGCCCAAGCCGTTCCTGTGGTATATTTTCAAGGGGCCTGCCCCTCATTCATACGCCACTATTTCAAATCTCACAAGAATAAATTTTCAAGGGACCGTTTCCCTATTGATACGGTCCGTTCCAGTCTAGTGAACCTACTACGTCGCAACCCCCACCAGAAGTCGAAATCATCAAGACAGCGGATCAAATCGATCATTAGTAGTCGACAGTTCGAACCGACAACACCATTCCTGCACCTGAATTATCTCACGAAATACGATAAGGACATAGTCTGAGAACAGAATTATTTCACGAAATACGATAAGGACATAGTCTGAGAACAGAATTATTTCACGAAATACGATAAGAACATAGTCTGAGAACTGAATTATTTCACAAAATACGATAAAGGACTTAGACGCAGGAACGTCGATCCACCTCCAGCGATCCACTACCCCTTCCACTGGAACAACTTGACATGTGATTGGGACTACCCCCTTCCACCAACGTTGGACTATAAGGGAAGCAGCTGGACACCTACGAAGTCAGTTGAATTCAGGAGTCAGTCGAAACCAGTCGAAGTCAGGAGTCAGTTGAATTCAGAAATCAGTCGGAGTCAGTCGAAGTCAGTCGAAGTCAGGAGTCAGTCGAAGTCAGGAGTCAGTCGAAGTCACGAGTCAGCTGAAGTCTGAAGTCAGAATTCTCCGGTGCACCATCCAGTGCAACGACTGTTCGCGTTCACTTTCCTCAATCCAACCTTTTAACCATTTACCTACTTCCATCATTCTCGATGATGAAACCGAGAGCACTTTGAACTATTTGTAGTTCTGGAACTCAAACTGAGAGGATACACCACCTCCTTCCTAATCCCCTTATACGTCGATATTGCTGCGTGCGGACCAGCACAGAATAAATTCATTTGCGTGTGCGAACGTGCGTGTATCAAGAACCTTAGTCGTGAGAGGAGTCGCCAACCACTTTTTCACCCCTGTCCTATACCTACACGTTCGAGCACGGCGGACTGGATCTAGCCTCTCGAGCTCCCCCACTACCACATTCCTGGCGGACTGGGTCCAGCCGTTTGTGCGTCCTTCAATTTCCCTCGAACTAGGCGGACTGGGTCTAGCCGTTCGAGTTCCCTCACCTACCACAATCTTGGCGGACTAGGTCTAGCCGTTTGTGAAGTCTCCAATTTTCCTCGAACTAGGCGGACTGGGTCCAGCCGTTCGACCTACCGTACCCACCCACAATCTTGGCGGACTTGGTCCAGCCGTTTGCGTGTGCGTACTCCAATTCACGGCCCAGGCGGACTAGGTCCAGCCGACCGGAGATCCCATCCCGACATTCTCTCTCTGACGACGGAACGACGTAACTCGTCCTACGTCGCAACGAACCGTAAACATCAAAATAAATTCGCACGCGTAAAAACGTAACGTCTTCGCGGACCCCGCGTGAGACGTAACAGTATCATTGAAAATACCTTATAATATATCGTAATTTGTAGTGTATCAATGAAAATAACTTATAATGTAACGTAATATGCAGTGTATCATTGAAAATACCTTATAACATATCGTAATTTGTAGTGTATCATTGAAAATACCTTATAATATAACGTAATATGCAGTGTATCATTGAAAATACCTTATAATATAACGTAATATGCGGTGTATCGTTGAAAATACCTTATAATATAACTTAATATGCAGTGTATCATTGAAAATACCTTATAATATAACTTAATATGCAGTGTATCATTGAAAATACCTTATGATATAACGTAATATGCAGTGTATCATTGAAAATACCTTAGAATATATGGTAATTCTAGTCTATCAATGAAAATACCTTATAATATAACGTAATATGCAGTGTATCAGTGAAAATACCTTATAATATATAGTAGTTTATCATTGAAAATACCTTATAATATAACGTAATATGCAGTGTATCATTGAAAATACCTTAGAATATATGGTAATTCTAGTCTATCAATGAAAATACCTTATAATATAACGTAATATGCAGTGTATCATTGAAAATACTTTATAATATATCGTAATGTGTAGTGTATCATTGAAAATACCTTATAATATATAGCAGTTTATCATTGAAAATACCTTATAATATAACTTAATATGCAGGGTATCATTGAAAATACCTTATAATATATCGTAATTTGTAGTGTATCATTGAAAATACCTTAGAATATATGGTAATGCTAGTCTATCACTGAAAATACCTTATAATATTACGTAATATGCAGTCTACCATTGAAAATACATTATAAAATAATGTAATATGTAGTCTGTCATTGAAAATACCTTATAATATAACGCAATATGCAGTGTATCATTGAAAATACCTTATAATATATCGTAATTTGTAGTGTATCTTTGAAAATACCTTATAATATAACGTAATATGCAGTGTATCATAGAAAATACCTTATAATATATAGCAGTTTATCATTGAAAATACCTTATAATATAACTTAATATGCAGGGTATCATTGAAAATACCTTATAATATATCGTAATTTGTAGTGTATCATTGAAAATACCTTAGAATATATGGTAATTCTAGTCTATCAATGAAAATACCTTATAATATAACGTAATATGCAGTGTATCATTGAAAATACCTTATAATATATCGTAATTTGTAGTGTATCATTGAAAATACCTTATAGTATAACGTAATATACAGTGCATCATTGAAAAAACCTTATAATATATAGTAGTTTATCATTGAAAATACCTTATAATATAACGTAATATGCAGTGTATCATTGAAAATACCTTATGATATAACGTAATATGCAGTGTATCATTGAAAATACCTTAGAATATATGGTAATTCTAGTCTATCAATGAAAATACCTTATAATATAACGTAATATGCAGTGTATCAGTGAAAATACCTTATAATATATAGTAGTTTATCATTGAAAATACCTTATAATATAACGTAATATGCAGTGTATCATTGAAAATACCTTAGAATATATGGTAATTCTAGTCTATCAATGAAAATACCTTATAATATAACGTAATATGCAGTGTATCATTGAAAATACTTTATAATATATCGTAATGTGTAGTGTATCATTGAAAATACCTTATAATATATAGCAGTTTATCATTGAAAATACCTTATAATATAACTTAATATGCAGGGTATCATTGAAAATACCTTATAATATATCGTAATTTGTAGTGTATCATTGAAAATACCTTAGAATATATGGTAATGCTAGTCTATCACTGAAAATATCTTATAATATTACGTAATATACAGTCTACCATTGAAAATACATTATAAAATAATGTAATATGTAGTCTGTCATTGAAAATACCTTATAATATAACGCAATATGCAGTGTATCATTGAAAATACCTTATAATATATCGTAATTTGTAGTGTATCTTTGAAAATACCTTATAATATAACGTAATATGCAGTGTATCATAGAAAATACCTTATAATATATAGCAGTTTATCATTGAAAATACCTTATAATATAACGTAATATGCAGGGTATCATTGAAAATACCTTATAATATATCGTAATTTGTAGTGTATCATTGAAAATACCTTAGAATATATGGTAATTCTAGTCTATCAATGAAAATACCTTATAATATAACGTAATATGCAGTGTATCATTGAAAATACCTTATAATATATCGTAATTTGTAGTGTATCATTGAAAATACCTTATAGTATAACGTAATATACAGTGCATCATTGAAAAAACCTTATAATATATAGTAGTTTATCATTGAAAATACCTTATAATATAACGTAATATGCAGTGTATCATTGAAAATACCTTATCATATAACGTAATATGCAGTGTATCATTGAAAATACCTTATAATATAACGTAATATGCAGTGTATCATAGAAAATACCTTATAATATAACGTAATATGCGGTGTATCATTGAAAATACCTTATAATATAACGTAATATGCAGTCTACCATTGAAAATACATTATAAAATAATGTAATATGCAGTCTGTCATTGAAAATACCTTATAATATAACGTAATATGATATATATCATTAAAAATACCTTATAAAATAACGTAATATGCAGTATACCATTGAAAATACTTATAATATAACGTAATATGCAGTGTATCATTGAAAATACCTTATAATATATAGTAGTTTATCATTGAAAATACCTTATAATATAACGTAATATGCTGTGTATCATTGAAAATACCTTATAATATATCGTAATTTGTAGTGTATCAATGAAAATAACTTATAATATAACGTAATATGCAGTGTATCATTGAAAATACCTTATAATATATCGTAATTTGTAGTGTATCATTGAAAATACCTTAGAATATATGGTAATTCTAGTCTATCAATGAAAATACCTTATAATATAACGTAATATGCAGTGTATCATTGAAAATACCTTAGAATATATGGTAATTCTAGTCTATCAATGAAAATACCTTATAATATAACGTAATATGCAGTGTATCATTGAAAATACTTTATAATATATCGTAATGTGTAGTGTATCATTGAAAATACCTTATAATATATAGTAGTTTATCATTGAAAATACCTTATAATATAACTTAATATGCAGGGTATCATTGAAAATACCTTATAATATATCGTAATTTGTAGTGTATCATTGAAAATACCTTAGAATATATGGTAATGCTAGTCTATCACTGAAAATATCTTATAATATTACGTAATATACAGTCTACCATTGAAAATACATTATAAAATAATGTAATATGTAGTCTGTCATTGAAAATACCTTATAATATAACGCAATATGCAGTGTATCATTGAAAATACCTTATAATATATCGTAATTTGTAGTGTATCTTTGAAAATACTTATAATATAACGTAATATGCAGTGTATCATT
Organism: Lasioglossum lativentre; assembly: GCA_916610255.1. NCBI lineage: Eukaryota > Metazoa > Arthropoda > Insecta > Hymenoptera > Halictidae > Lasioglossum > Lasioglossum lativentre. Next base: position 108,160 of record CAKAJI010000414.1, read on the forward strand.
GAAAATACCTTATAATATATAGTAGTTTATCATTGAAAATACCTTATAATATAACGTAATATGCTGTGTATTGTGACGTTCGTCACCACAGTCCGTCCTGCTCTTGCAAGCCCAAGCCGTTCCTGTGGTATATTTTCAAGGGGCCTGCCCCTCATTCATACGCCACTATTTCAAATCTCACAAGAATAAATTTTCAAGGGACCGTTTCCCTATTGATACGGTCCGTTCCAGTCTAGTGAACCTACTACGTCGCAACCCCCACCAGAAGTCGAAATCATCAAGACAGCGGATCAAATCGATCATTAGTAGTCGACAGTTCGAACCGACAACACCATTCCTGCACCTGAATTATCTCACGAAATACGATAAGGACATAGTCTGAGAACAGAATTATTTCACGAAATACGATAAGGACATAGTCTGAGAACAGAATTATTTCACGAAATACGATAAGAACATAGTCTGAGAACTGAATTATTTCACGAAATACGATAAAGGACATAGTCTCAGAACAGAATTATTTCACGAAATACGATAAGGACATAGTCTCAGAACAGAATTATTTCACAAAATACGATAAAGGACTTAGACGCAGGAACGTCGATCCACCTCCAGCGATCCACTACCCCTTCCACTGGAACAACTTGACATGTGATTGGGACTACCCCCTTCCACCAACGTTGGACTATAAGGGAAGCAGCTGGACACCTACGAAGTCAGTTGAATTCAGGAGTCAGTCGAAACCAGTCGAAGTCAGGAGTCAGTTGAATTCAGAAATCAGTCGGAGTCAGTCGAAGTCAGTCGAAGTCAGGAGTCAGTCGAAGTCAGGAGTCAGTCGAAGTCACGAGTCAGCTGAAGTCTGAAGTCAGAATTCTCCGGTGCACCATCCAGTGCAACGACTGTTCGCGTTCACTTTCCTCAATCCAACCTTTTAACCATTTACCTACTTCCATCATTCTCGATGATGAAACCGAGAGCACTTTGAACTATTTGTAGTTCTGGAACTCAAACTGAGAGGATACACCACCTCCTTCCTAATCCCCTTATACGTCGATATTGCTGCGTGCGGACCAGCACAGAATAAATTCATTTGCGTGTGCGAACGTGCGTGTATCAAGAACCTTAGTCGTGAGAGGAGTCGCCAACCACTTTTTCACCCCTGTCCTATACCTACACGTTCGAGCACGGCGGACTGGATCTAGCCTCTCGAGCTCCCCCACTACCACATTCCTGGCGGACTGGGTCCAGCCGTTTGTGCGTCCTTCAATTTCCCTCGAACTAGGCGGACTGGGTCTAGCCGTTCGAGTTCCCTCACCTACCACAATCTTGGCGGACTAGGTCTAGCCGTTTGTGAAGTCTCCAATTTTCCTCGAACTAGGCGGACTGGGTCCAGCCGTTCGACCTACCGTACCCACCCACAATCTTGGCGGACTTGGTCCAGCCGTTTGCGTGTGCGTACTCCAATTCACGGCCCAGGCGGACTAGGTCCAGCCGACCGGGGATCCCATCCCGACATTCTCTCTCTGACGACGGAACGACGTAACTCGTCCTACGTCGCAACGAACCGTAAACATCAAAATAAATTCGCACGCGTAAAAACGTAACGTCTTCGCGGACCCCGCGTGAGACGTAACAGTATCATTGAAAATACCTTATAATATATCGTAATTTGTAGTGTATCAATGAAAATAACTTATAATGTAACGTAATATGCAGTGTATCATTGAAAATACCTTATAACATATCGTAATTTGTAGTGTATCATTGAAAATACCTTATAATATAACGTAATATGCAGTGTATCATTGAAAATACCTTATAATATAACGTAATATGCGGTGTATCGTTGAAAATACCTTATAATATAACTTAATATGCAGTGTATCATTGAAAATACCTTATAATATAACTTAATATGCAGTGTATCATTGAAAATACCTTATGATATAACGTAATATGCAGTGTATCATTGAAAATACCTTAGAATATATGGTAATTCTAGTCTATCAATGAAAATACCTTATAATATAACGTAATATGCAGTGTATCAGTGAAAATACCTTATAATATATAGTAGTTTATCATTGAAAATACCTTATAATATAACGTAATATGCAGTGTATCATTGAAAATACCTTAGAATATATGGTAATTCTAGTCTATCAATGAAAATACCTTATAATATAACGTAATATGCAGTGTATCATTGAAAATACTTTATAATATATCGTAATGTGTAGTGTATCATTGAAAATACCTTATAATATATAGCAGTTTATCATTGAAAATACCTTATAATATAACTTAATATGCAGTGTATCATTGAAAATACCTTATAATATATCGTAATTTGTAGTGTATCATTGAAAATACCTTAGAATATATGGTAATGCTAGTCTATCACTGAAAATATCTTATAATATTACGTAATATACAGTCTACCATTGAAAATACATTATAAAATAATGTAATATGTAGTCTGTCATTGAAAATACCTTATAATATAACGCAATATGCAGTGTATCATTGAAAATACCTTATAATATATCGTAATTTGTAGTGTATCTTTGAAAATACCTTATAATATAACGTAATATGCAGTGTATCATAGAAAATACCTTATAATATATAGCAGTTTATCATTGAAAATACCTTATAATATAACTTAATATGCAGGGTATCATTGAAAATACCTTATAATATATCGTAATTTGTAGTGTATCATTGAAAATACCTTAGAATATATGGTAATTCTAGTCTATCAATGAAAATACCTTATAATATAACGTAATATGCAGTGTATCATTGAAAATACCTTATAATATATCGTAATTTGTAGTGTATCATTGAAAATACCTTATAGTATAACGTAATATACAGTGCATCATTGAAAAAACCTTATAATATATAGTAGTTTATCATTGAAAATACCTTATAATATAACGTAATATGCAGTGTATCATTGAAAATACCTTATCATATAACGTAATATGCAGTGTATCATTGAAAATACCTTATAATATAACGTAATATGCAGTGTATCATAGAAAATACCTTATAATATAACGTAATATGCGGTGTATCATTGAAAATACCTTATAATATAACGTAATATGCAGTCTACCATTGAAAATACATTATAAAATAATGTAATATGCAGTCTGTCATTGAAAATACCTTATAATATAACGTAATATGATATATATCATTAAAAATACCTTATAAAATAACGTAATATGCAGTATACCATTGAAAATACTTATAATATAACGTAATATGCAGTGTATCATTGAAAATACCTTATAATATATAGTAGTTTATCATTGAAAATACCTTATAATATAACGTAATATGCTGTGTATCATTGAAAATACCTTATAATATATCGTAATTTGTAGTGTATCAATGAAAATAACTTATAATATAACGTAATATGCAGTGTATCATTGAAAATACCTTATAATATATCGTAATTTGTAGTGTATCATTGAAAATACCTTAGAATATATGGTAATTCTAGTCTATCAATGAAAATACCTTATAATATAACGTAATATGCAGTGTATCATTGAAAATACCTTAGAATATATGGTAATTCTAGTCTATCAATGAAAATACCTTATAATATAACGTAATATGCAGTGTATCATTGAAAATACTTTATAATATATCGTAATGTGTAGTGTATCATTGAAAATACCTTATAATATATAGTAGTTTATCATTGAAAATACCTTATAATATAACGTAATATGCAGTGTATCATTGAAAATACCTTATAATATATCGTAATTTGTAGTGTATCATTGAAAATACCTTAGAATATATGGTAATGCTAGTCTATCACTGAAAATATCTTATAATATTACGTAATATACAGTCTACCATTGAAAATACATTATAAAATAATGTAATATGTAGTCTGTCATTGAAAATACCTTATAATATAACGCAATATGCAGTGTATCATTGAAAATACCTTATAATATATCGCAATTTGTAGTGTATCTTTGAAAATACCTTATAATATAACGTAATATGCAGTGTATCATAGAAAATACCTTATAATATATAGCAGTTTATCATTGAAAATACCTTATAATATAACTTAATATGCAGGGTATCATTGAAAATACCTTATAATATATCGTAATTTGTAGTGTATCATTGAAAATACCTTAGAATATATGGTAATTCTAGTCTATCAATGAAAATACCTTATAATATAACGTAATATGCAGTGTATCATTGAAAATACCTTATAATATATCGTAATTTGTAGTGTATCATTGAAAATACCTTATAGTATAACGTAATATACAGTGCATCATTGAAAAAACCTTATAATATATAGTAGTTTATCATTGAAAATACCTTATAATATAACGTAATATGCAGTGTATCATTGAAAATACCTTATCATATAACGTAATATGCAGTGTATCATTGAAAATACCTTATAATATAACGTAATATGCAGTGTATCATAGAAAATACCTTATAATATAACGTAATATGCGGTGTATCATTGAAAATACCTTATAATATAACGTAATATGCAGTCTACCATTGAAAATACATTATAAAATAATGTAATATGCAGTCTGTCATTGAAAATACCTTATAATATAACGTAATATGATATATATCATTAAAAATACCTTATAAAATAACGTAATATGCAGTATACCATTGAAAATACTTATAATATAACGTAATATGCAGTGTATCATTGAAAATACCTTATAATATATAGTAGTTTATCATTGAAAATACCTTATAATATAACGTAATATGCTGTGTATCATTGAAAATACCTTATAATATATCGTAATTTGTAGTGTATCAATGAAAATAACTTATAATATAACGTAATATGCAGTGTATCATTGAAAATACCTTATAATATATCGTAATTTGTAGTGTATCATTGAAAATACCTTAGAATATATGGTAATTCTAGTCTATCAATGAAAATACCTTATAATATAACGTAATATGCAGTGTATCATTGAAAATACCTTATAATATATCGTAATTTGTATTGTATCATTGAAAATACCTTATAGTATAACGTAATATGCAGTGTATCATTGAAAATACCTTATAATATATCGTAATTTGAAGTGTATCATTGAAAATACCTTAGAATATATGGTAATTCTAGTCTATCAATGAAAATACCTTATAATATAACGTAATATGCAGTGTATCATTGAAAATACCTTATAATATATCGTAATTTGTAGTGTATCATTGAAAATACCTTATAGTAGAACGTAATATGCAGTGCATCATTGAAAAAACCTTATAATATATAGTAGTTTATCATTGAAAATACCTTATAATATAACGTAATATGCAGTGTATCATTGAAAATACCTTATCATATAACGTAATATGCAGTGTATCATTGAAAATACCTTATAATATAACGTAATATGCAGTGTATCATAGAAAATACCTTATAATATAACGTAATATGCAGTGTATCATTGAAAATACCTTATAATATTACGTAATATTCTGTGTATCATTGAAAATACCTTATAGTATAACGTAATATGCAGTGCATCATTGAAAATACCTTATAATATCACGTAATATGCAGTGTATCATTGAAAATACCTTATAATTTAACGTAATATGCAGGGTATCATTGAAAATACCTTATAATATATCGTAATTTGTAGTGTATCATTGAAAATACCTTATAATATAACGTAATATGCAGTGTATCATTGAAAATACCTTATAATATAACGAAATATGCAGTGTATCATTGAAAATACCTTATAATATATCGTAATTTGTAGTGTATCATTGAAAATACCTTATAGTAGAACGTAATATGCAGTGCATCATTGAAAAAACCTTATAATATATAGTAGTTTATCATTGAAAATACCTTATAATATAACGTAATATGCAGTGTATCATTGAAAATACCTTATCATATAACGTAATATGCAGTGTATCATTGAAAATACCTTATAATATAACGTAATATGCAGTGTATCATAGAAAATACCTTATAATATAACGTAATATGCAGTGTATCATTGAAAATACCTTATAATATATCGTAATTTGTAGTGTATCATTGAAAATACCTTATAATTTAACGTAATATGCAGGGTATCATTGAAAATACCTTATAATATATCGTAATTTGTAGTGTATCATTGAAAATACCTTATAATATAACGTAATATGCAGTGTATCATTGAAAATACCTTATAATATAACGAAATATGCAGGGTATCATTGAAAATACCTTATAATATATCGTAATTTGTAGTGTATCAATGGAAATACCTACTCATATAACGTAATATGCAGTGTATCATTGAAAATACCTTATAATGTATCGTAATTTGTAGTGTATCATTGAAAATACCTTATAATATAACGAAATATGCAGGGTATCATTGAAAATACCTTATAATATATCGTAATTTGTAGTGTATCAATGGAAATACCTTCTCATATAACGTAATATGCAGTGTATCATTGAAAATACCTTATAATGTATCGTAATTTGTAGTGTATCTTTGAAAATACCTACTCATATAACGTAATATGCAGTGTATCATTGAAAATACCTTATAATGTATCGTAATTTGTAGTGTATCATTGAAAATACCTTATAATATAACGAAATATGCAGGGTATCATTGAAAATACCTTATAATATATCGTAATTTGTAGTGTATCAATGGAAATACCTTCTCATATAACGTAATATGCAGTGTATCATTGAAAATACCTTATAATATATCGTAATTTGTAGTGTATCTTTGAAAATACCTTATAATATAACGTAATATGCAGTGTATCATAGAACATACCTTATAATATATAGCAGTTTATCATTGAAAATACCTTATAATATAACTTAATATGCAGGGTATCATTGAAAATACCTTATAATATATCGTAATTTGTAGTGTATCATTGAAAATACCTTAGAATATATGGTAATTCTAGTCTATCAATGAAAATACCTTATAATATAACGTAATATGCAGTGTATCATTGAAAATACCTTATAATATATCGTAATTTGTAGTGTATCATTGAAAATACCTTATAGTATAACGTAATATGCAGTGCATCATTGAAAAAACCTTATAATATAACGTAATATGCAGTGTATCATTGAAAATACCTTATCATATAACGTAATATGCAGTGTATCATTGTAAATACCTTATAATATAACGTAATATGCAGTGTATCATTGAAAATACCTTATAATATAACGTAATATGCAGTGTATCATTGAAAATACCTTATAATATAACGTAATATGCAGTCTACCATTGAAAATACATTATAAAATAATGTAATATGCAGTCTGTCATTGAAAATACCTTATAATATAACGTAATATGATATATATCATTAAAAATACCTTATAAAATAACGTAATATGCAGTATACCATTGAAAATACTTATAATATAACGTAATATGCAGTGTATCATTGAAAATACCTTATAATATATAGTAGTTTTTCATTGAAAATACCTTATAATATAACGTAATATGCAGTGTATCATTGAAAATACCTTATAATATATCGTAATTTGTAGTGTATCATTGAAAATACCTTATAATATATAGTAGTTTATCATTGAAAATACCTTATAATATTACGTAATATTCTGTGTATCATTGAAAATACCTTATAGTATAACGTAATATGCAGTGCATCATTGAAAATACCTTATAATATCACGTAATATGCAGTGTATCATTGAAAATACCTTATAATTTAACGTAATATGCAGGGTATCATTGAAAATACCTTATAATATATCGTAATTTGTAGTGTATCATTGAAAATACCTTATAATATAACGTAATATGCAGTGTATCATTGAAAATACCTTATAATATAACGAAATATGCAGTGTATCATTGAAAATACCTTATAATATATCGTAATTTGTAGTGTATCATTGAAAATACCTTATAGTAGAACGTAATATGCAGTGCATCATTGAAAAAACCTTATAATATATAGTAGTTTATCATTGAAAATACCTTATAATATAACGTAATATGCAGTGTATCATTGAAAATACCTTATCATATAACGTAATATGCAGTGTATCATTGAAAATACCTTATAATATAACGTAATATGCAGTGTATCATTGAAAATACCTTATAATATATCGTAATTTGTAGTGTATCATTGAAAATACCTTATAATATATAGTAGTTTATCATTGAAAATACCTTATAATATATCGTAATTTGTAGTGTATCATTGAAAATACCTTATAGTAGAACGTAATATGCAGTGCATCATTGAAAAAACCTTATAATATATAGTAGTTTATCATTGAAAATACCTTATAATATAACGTAATATGCAGTGTATCATTGAAAATACCTTATCATATAACGTAATATGCAGTGTATCATTGAAAATACCTTATAATATAACGTAATATGCAGTGTATCATTGAAAATACCTTATAATATAACGTAATATGCAGTGTATCATTGAAAATACCTTATAATATAACGTAATATGCAGTGTATCATAGAAAATACCTTATAATATAACGTAATATGCGGTGTATCATTGAAAATACCTTATAATATAACGTAATATGCAGTCTACCATTGAAAATACATTATAAAATAATGTAATATGCAGTCTGTCATTGAAAATACCTTATAATATAACGTAATATGATATATATCATTAAAAATACCTTATAAAATAACGTAATATGCAGTATACCATTGAAAATACTTATAATATAACGTAATATGCAGTGTATCATTGAAAATACCTTATAATATATAGTAGTTTATCATTGAAAATACCTTATAATATAACGTAATATGCTGTGTATCATTGAAAATACCTTATAATATATCGTAATTTGTAGTGTATCAATGAAAATAACTTATAATATAACGTAATATGCAGTGTATCATTGAAAATACCTTATAATATATCGTAATTTGTAGTGTATCATTGAAAATACCTTAGAATATATGGTAATTCTAGTCTATCAATGAAAATACCTTATAATATAACGTAATATGCAGTGTATCATTGAAAATACCTTATAATATATCGTAATTTGTATTGTATCATTGAAAATACCTTATAGTATAACGTAATATGCAGTGTATCATTGAAAATACCTTATAATATATCGTAATTTGAAGTGTATCATTGAAAATACCTTAGAATATATGGTAATTCTAGTCTATCAATGAAAATACCTTATAATATAACGTAATATGCAGTGTATCATTGAAAATACCTTATAATATATCGTAATTTGTAGTGTATCATTGAAAATACCTTATAGTAGAACGTAATATGCAGTGCATCATTGAAAAAACCTTATAATATATAGTAGTTTATCATTGAAAATACCTTATAATATAACGTAATATGCAGTGTATCATTGAAAATACCTTATCATATAACGTAATATGCAGTGTATCATTGAAAATACCTTATAATATAACGTAATATGCAGTGTATCATAGAAAATACCTTATAATATAACGTAATATGCAGTGTATCATTGAAAATACCTTATAATATATCGTAATTTGTAGTGTATCATTGAAAATACCTTATAATATATAGTAGTTTATCATTGAAAATACCTTATAATATTACGTAATATTCTGTGTATCATTGAAAATACCTTATAGTATAACGTAATATGCAGTGCATCATTGAAAATACCTTATAATATCACGTAATATGCAGTGTATCATTGAAAATACCTTATAATTTAACGTAATATGCAGGGTATCATTGAAAATACCTTATAATATATCGTAATTTGTAGTGTATCATTGAAAATACCTTATAATATAACGTAATATGCAGTGTATCATTGAAAATACCTTATAATATAACGAAATATGCAGTGTATCATTGAAAATACCTTATAATATATCGTAATTTGTAGTGTATCATTGAAAATACCTTATAGTAGAACGTAATATGCAGTGCATCATTGAAAAAACCTTATAATATATAGTAGTTTATCATTGAAAATACCTTATAATATAACGTAATATGCAGTGTATCATTGAAAATACCTTATCATATAACGTAATATGCAGTGTATCATTGAAAATACCTTATAATATAACGTAATATGCAGTGTATCATAGAAAATACCTTATAATATAACGTAATATGCAGTGTATCATTGAAAATACCTTATAATATATCGTAATTTGTAGTGTATCATTGAAAATACCTTATAATATAACGTAATATGCAGGGTATCATTGAAAATACCTTATAATATATCGTAATTTGTAGTGTATCATTGAAAATACCTTATAATATAACGTAATATGCAGTGTATCATTGAAAATACCTTATAATATAACGAAATATGCAGGGTATCATTGAAAATACCTTATAATATATCGTAATTTGTAGTGTATCAATGGAAATACCTACTCATATAACGTAATATGCAGTGTATCATTGAAAATACCTTATAATGTATCGTAATTTGTAGTGTATCATTGAAAATACCTTATAATATAACGAAATATGCAGGGTATCATTGAAAATACCTTATAATATATCGTAATTTGTAGTGTATCAATGGAAATACCTTCTCATATAACGTAATATGCAGTGTATCATTGAAAATACCTTATAATGTATCGTAATTTGTAGTGTATCTTTGAAAATACCTACTCATATAACGTAATATGCAGTGTATCATTGAAAATACCTTATAATGTATCGTAATTTGTAGTGTATCATTGAAAATACCTTATAATATAACGAAATATGCAGGGTATCATTGAAAATACCTTATAATATATCGTAATTTGTAGTGTATCAATGGAAATACCTTCTCATATAACGTAATATGCAGTGTATCATTGAAAATACCTTATAATGTATCGTAATTTGTAGTGTATCATTGAAAATACCTTATAATATAACGTAATATGCAGTGTATCATAGAACATACCTTATAATATATAGCAGTTTATCATTGAAAATACCTTATAATATAACTTAATATGCAGGGTATCATTGAAAATACCTTATAATATATCGTAATTTGTAGTGTATCATTGAAAATACCTTAGAATATATGGTAATTCTAGTCTATCAATGAAAATACCTTATAATATAACGTAATATGCAGTGTATCATTGAAAATACCTTATAATATATCGTAATTTGTAGTGTATCATTGAAAATACCTTATAGTATAACGTAATATGCAGTGCATCATTGAAAAAACCTTATAATATAACGTAATATGCAGTGTTTCATTGAAAATACCTTATCATATAACGTAATATGCAGTGTATCATTGTAAATACCTTATAATATAACGTAATATGCAGTGTATCATTGAAAATACCTTATAATATAACGTAATATGCGGTGTATCATTGAAAATACCTTATAATATAACGTAATATGCAGTCTACCATTGAAAATACATTATAAAATAATGTAATATGCAGTCTGTCATTGAAAATACCTTATAATATAACGTAATATGATATATATCATTAAAAATACCTTATAAAATAACGTAATATGCAGTATACCATTGAAAATACTTATAATATAACGTAATATGCAGTGTATCATTGAAAATACCTTATAATATATAGTAGTTTTTCATTGAAAATACCTTATAATATAACGTAATATGCAGTGTATCATTGAAAATACCTTATAATATATCGTAATTTGTAGTGTATCATTGAAAATACCTTATAATATATAGTAGTTTATCATTGAAAATACCTTATAATATTACGTAATATTCTGTGTATCATTGAAAATACCTTATAGTATAACGTAATATGCAGTGCATCATTGAAAATACCTTATAATATCACGTAATATGCAGTGTATCATTGAAAATACCTTATAATTTAACGTAATATGCAGGGTATCATTGAAAATACCTTATAATATATCGTAATTTGTAGTGTATCATTGAAAATACCTTATAATATAACGTAATATGCAGTGTATCATTGAAAATACCTTATAATATAACGAAATATGCAGTGTATCATTGAAAATACCTTATAATATATCGTAATTTGTAGTGTATCATTGAAAATACCTTATAGTAGAACGTAATATGCAGTGCATCATTGAAAAAACCTTATAATATATAGTAGTTTATCATTGAAAATACCTTATAATATAACGTAATATGTAGTGTATCATTGAAAATACCTTATCATATAACGTAATATGCAGTGTATCATTGAAAATACCTTATAATATAACGTAATATGCAGTGTATCATAGAAAATACCTTATAATATAACGTAATATGCAGTGTATCATTGAAAATACCTTATAATATATCGTAATTTGTAGTGTATCATTGAAAATACCTTATAATTTAACGTAATATGCAGGGTATCATTGAAAATACCTTATAATATATCGTAATTTGTAGTGTATCATTGAAAATACCTTATAATATAACGTAATATGCAGTGTATCATTGAAAATACCTTATAATATAACGTAATATGCAGGGTATCATTGAAAATACCTTATAATATATCGTAATTTGTAGTGTATCAATGGAAATACCTACTCATATAACGTAATATGCAGTGTATCATTGAAAATACCTTATAATATATCGTAATTTGTAGTGTATCATTGAAAATACCTTATAATATAACGAAATATGCAGGGTATCATTGAAAATACCTTATAATATATCGTAATTTGTAGTGTATCAATGGAAATACCTTCTCATATAACGTAATATGCAGTGTATCATTGAAAATACCTTATAATGTATCGTAATTTGTAGTGTATCTTTGAAAATACCTTATAATATAACGTAATATGCAGTGTATCATAGAACATACCTTATAATATATAGCAGTTTATCATTGAAAATACCTTATAATATAACTTAATATGCAGGGTATCATTGAAAATACCTTATAATATATCGTAATTTGTAGTGTATCATTGAAAATACCTTAGAATATATGGTAATTCTAGTCTATCAATGAAAATACCTTATAATATAACGTAATATGCAGTGTATCATTGAAAATACCTTATAATATATCGTAATTTGTAGTGTATCATTGAAAATACCTTATAGTATAACGTAATATGCAGTGTATCATTGAAAATACCTTATAATATAACGTAATATGCAGTGTATCATTGAAAATACCTTATAATATAACGTAATATGCAGTGTATCATAGAAAATACCTTATAATATAACGTAATATGCGGTGTATCATTGAAAATACCTTATAATATAACGTAATATGCAGTCTACCATTGAAAATACATTATAAAATAATGTAATATGCAGTCTGTCATTGAAAATACCTTATAATATAACGTAATATGATATATATCATTAAAAATACCTTATAAAATAACGTAATATGCAGTATACCATTGAAAATACTTATAATATAACGTAATATGCAGTGTATCATTGAAAATACCTTATAATATATAGTAGTTTATCATTGAAAATACCTTATAATATAACGTAATATGCTGTGTATCATTGAAAATACCTTATAATATATCGTAATTTGTAGTGTATCAATGAAAATAACTTATAATATAACGTAATATGCAGTGTATCATTGAAAATACCTTATAATATATCGTAATTTGTAGTGTATCATTGAAAATACCTTAGAATATATGGTAATTCTAGTCTATCAATGAAAATACCTTATAATATAACGTAATATGCAGTGTATCATTGAAAATACCTTAGAATATATGGTAATTCTAGTCTATCAATGAAAATACCTTATAATATAACGTAATATGCAGTGTATCATTGAAAATACTTTATAATATATCGTAATGTGTAGTGTATCATTGAAAATACCTTATAATATATAGCAGTTTATCATTGAAAATACCTTATAATATAACTTAATATGCAGGGTATCATTGAAAATACCTTATAATATATCGTAATTTGTAGTGTATCATTGAAAATACCTTAGAATATATGGTAATGCTAGTCTATCACTGAAAATATCTTATAATATTACGTAATATACAGTCTACCATTGAAAATACATTATAAAATAATGTAATATGTAGTCTGTCATTGAAAATACCTTATAATATAACGCAATATGCAGTGTATCATTGAAAATACCTTATAATATATCGTAATTTGTAGTGTATCTTTGAAAATACCTTATAATATAACGTAATATGCAGTGTATCATAGAAAATACCTTATAATATATAGCAGTTTATCATTGAAAATACCTTATAATATAACTTAATATGCAGGGTATCATTGAAAATACCTTATAATATATCGTAATTTGTAGTGTATCATTGAAAATACCTTAGAATATATGGTAATTCTAGTCTATCAATGAAAATACCTTATAATATAACGTAATATGCAGTGTATCATTGAAAATACCTTATAATATATCGTAATTTGTAGTGTATCATTGAAAATACCTTATAGTATAACGTAATATACACTGCATCATTGAAAAAACCTTATAATATATAGTAGTTTATCATTGAAAATACCTTATAATATAACGTAATATGCAGTGTATCATTGAAAATACCTTATCATATAACGTAATATGCAGTGTATCATTGAAAATACCTTATAATATAACGTAATATGCAGTGTATCATAGAAAATACCTTATAATATAACGTAATATGCGGTGTATCATTGAAAATACCTTATAATATAACGTAATATGCAGTCTACCATTGAAAATACATTATAAAATAATGTAATATGCAGTCTGTCATTGAAAATACCTTATAATATAACGTAATATGATATATATCATTAAAAATACCTTATAAAATAACGTAATATGCAGTATACCATTGAAAATACTTATAATATAACGTAATATGCAGTGTATCATTGAAAATACCTTATAATATATAGTAGTTTATCATTGAAAATACCTTATAATATAACGTAATATGCTGTGTATCATTGAAAATACCTTATAATATATCGTAATTTGTAGTGTATCAATGAAAATAACTTATAATATAACGTAATATGCAGTGTATCATTGAAAATACCTTATAATATATCGTAATTTGTAGTGTATCATTGAAAATACCTTAGAATATATGGTAATTCTAGTCTATCAATGAAAATACCTTATAATATAACGTAATATGCAGTGTATCATTGAAAATACCTTATAATATATCGTAATTTGTATTGTATCATTGAAAATACCTTATAGTATAACGTAATATGCAGTGTATCATTGAAAATACCTTATAATATATCGTAATTTGAAGTGTATCATTGAAAATACCTTAGAATATATGGTAATTCTAGTCTATCAATGAAAATACCTTATAATATAACGTAATATGCAGTGTATCATTGAAAATACCTTATAATATATCGTAATTTGTAGTGTATCATTGAAAATACCTTATAGTAGAACGTAATATGCAGTGCATCATTGAAAAAACCTTATAATATATAGTAGTTTATCATTGAAAATACCTTATAATATAACGTAATATGCAGTGTATCATTGAAAATACCTTATCATATAACGTAATATGCAGTGTATCATTGAAAATACCTTATAATATAACGTAATATGCAGTGTATCATAGAAAATACCTTATAATATAACGTAATATGCAGTGTATCATTGAAAATACCTTATAATATATCGTAATTTGTAGTGTATCATTGAAAATACCTTATAATATATAGTAGTTTATCATTGAAAATACCTTATAATATTACGTAATATTCTGTGTATCATTGAAAATACCTTATAGTATAACGTAATATGCAGTGCATCATTGAAAATACCTTATAATATAACGTAATATGCAGTGTATCATTGAAAATACCTTATAATATAACGTAATATGCAGGGTATCATTGAAAATACCTTATAATATATCGTAATTTGTAGTGTATCATTGAAAATACCTTATAATATAACGTAATATGCAGTGTATCATTGAAAATACCTTATAATATAACGAAATATGCAGTGTATCATTGAAAATACCTTATAATATATCGTAATTTGTAGTGTATCATTGAAAATACCTTATAGTAGAACGTAATATGCAGTGCATCATTGAAAAAACCTTATAATATATAGTAGTTTATCATTGAAAATACCTTATAATATAACGTAATATGCAGTGTATCATTGAAAATACCTTATCATATAACGTAATATGCAGTGTATCATTGAAAATACCTTATAATATAACGTAATATGCAGTGTATCATAGAAAATACCTTATAATATAACGTAATATGCAGTGTATCATTGAAAATACCTTATAATATATCGTAATTTGTAGTGTATCATTGAAAATACCTTATAATTTAACGTAATATGCAGGGTATCATTGAAAATACCTTATAATATATCGTAATTTGTAGTGTATCATTGAAAATACCTTATAATATAACGTAATATGCAGTGTATCATTGAAAATACCTTATAATATAACGAAATATGCAGGGTATCATTGAAAATACCTTATAATATATCGTAATTTGTAGTGTATCAATGGAAATACCTACTCATATAACGTAATATGCAGTGTATCATTGAAAATACCTTATAATGTATCGTAATTTGTAGTGTATCATTGAAAATACCTTATAATATAACGAAATATGCAGGGTATCATTGAAAATACCTTATAATATATCGTAATTTGTAGTGTATCAATGGAAATACCTTCTCATATAACGTAATATGCAGTGTATCATTGAAAATACCTTATAATGTATCGTAATTTGTAGTGTATCTTTGAAAATACCTACTCATATAACGTAATATGCAGTGTATCATTGAAAATACCTTATAATGTATCGTAATTTGTAGTGTATCATTGAAAATACCTTATAATATAACGAAATATGCAGGGTATCATTGAAAATACCTTATAATATATCGTAATTTGTAGTGTATCAATGGAAATACCTTCTCATATAACGTAATATGCAGTGTATCATTGAAAATACCTTATAATGTATCGTAATTTGTAGTGTATCATTGAAAATACCTTATAATATAACGTAATATGCAGTGTATCATAGAACATACCTTATAATATATAGCAGTTTATCATTGAAAATACCTTATAATATAACTTAATATGCAGGGTATCATTGAAAATACCTTATAATATATCGTAATTTGTAGTGTATCATTGAAAATACCTTAGAATATATGGTAATTCTAGTCTATCAATGAAAATACCTTATAATATAACGTAATATGCAGTGTATCATTGAAAATACCTTATAATATATCGTAATTTGTAGTGTATCATTGAAAATACCTTATAGTATAACGTAATATGCAGTGCATCATTGAAAAAACCTTATAATATAACGTAATATGCAGTGTATCATTGAAAATACCTTATCATATAACGTAATATGCAGTGTATCATTGTAAATACCTTATAATATAACGTAATATGCAGTGTATCATTGAAAATACCTTATAATATAACGTAATATGCGGTGTATCATTGAAAATACCTTATAATATAACGTAATATGCAGTGTATCATTGAAAATACATTATAAAATAATGTAATATGCAGTCTGTCATTGAAAATACCTTATAATATAACGTAATATGATATATATCATTAAAAATACCTTATAAAATAACGTAATATGCAGTATACCATTGAAAATACTTATAATATAACGTAATATGCAGTGTATCATTGAAAATACCTTATAATATATAGTAGTTTTTCATTGAAAATACCTTATAATATAACGTAATATGCAGTG
Organism: Lasioglossum lativentre; assembly: GCA_916610255.1. Classification (NCBI taxonomy): domain Eukaryota; kingdom Metazoa; phylum Arthropoda; class Insecta; order Hymenoptera; family Halictidae; genus Lasioglossum; species Lasioglossum lativentre. Next base: position 125,996 of record CAKAJI010000414.1, read on the forward strand.
TATCATTGAAAATACCTTATAATATATCGTAATTTGTAGTGTATCATTGAAAATACCTTATAATATATAGTAGTTTATCATTGAAAATACCTTATAATATAACGTAATATGCTGTGTATCATTGAAAATACCTTATAGTATAACGTAATATGCAGTGCATCATTGAAAATACCTTATAATATCACGTAATATGCAGTGTATCATTGAAAATACCTTATAATTTAACGTAATATGCAGGGTATCATTGAAAATACCTTATAATATATCGTAATTTGTAGTGTATCATTGAAAATACCTTATAATATAACGTAATATGCAGTGTATCATTGAAAATACCTTATAATATAACGAAATATGCAGTGTATCATTGAAAATACCTTATAATATATCGTAATTTGTAGTGTATCATTGAAAATACCTTATAGTAGAACGTAATATGCAGTGCATCATTGAAAAAACCTTATAATATATAGTAGTTTATCATTGAAAATACCTTATAATATAACGTAATATGCAGTGTATCATTGAAAATACCTTATCATATAACGTAATATGCAGTGTATCATTGAAAATACCTTATAATATAACGTAATATGCAGTGTATCATTGAAAATACCTTATAATATAACGTAATATGCAGTGTACCATTGAAAATACCTTATAATATATCGTAATTTGTAGTGTATCATTGAAAATACCTTATAATTTAACGTAATATGCAGGGTATCATTGAAAATACCTTATAATATATCGTAATTTGTAGTGTATCATTGAAAATACCTTATAATATAACGTAATATGCAGTGTATCATTGAAAATACCTTATAATATAACGAAATATGCAGGGTATCATTGAAAATACCTTATAATATATCGTAATTTGTAGTGTATCAATGGAAATACCTACTCATATAACGTAATATGCAGTGTATCATTGAAAATACCTTATAATATATCGTAATTTGTAGTGTATCATTGAAAATACCTTATAATATAACGAAATATGCAGGGTATCATTGAAAATACCTTATAATATATCGTAATTTGTAGTGTATCAATGGAAATACCTTCTCATATAACGTAATATGCAGTGTATCATTGAAAATACCTTATAATGTATCGTAATTTGTAGTGTATCTTTGAAAATACCTTATAATATAACGTAATATGCAGTGTATCATAGAACATACCTTATAATATATAGCAGTTTATCATTGAAAATACCTTATAATATAACTTAATATGCAGGGTATCATTGAAAATACCTTATAATATATCGTAATTTGTAGTGTATCATTGAAAATACCTTAGAATATATGGTAATTCTAGTCTATCAATGAAAATACCTTATAATATAACGTAATATGCAGTGTATCATTGAAAATACCTTATAATATATCGTAATTTGTAGTGTATCATTGAAAATACCTTATAGTATAACGTAATATGCAGTGCATCATTGAAAAAACCTTAACATATAACGTAATATGCAGTGTATCATTGAAAATACCTTATCATATAACGTAATATGCAGTGTATCATTGTAAATACCTTATAATATAACGTAATATGCAGTGTATCATTGAAAATACCTTATAATATAACGTAATATGCGGTGTATCATTGAAAATACCTTATAATATAACGTAATATGCAGTCTACCATTGAAAATACATTATAAAATAATGTAATATGCAGTCTGTCATTGAAAATACCTTATAATATAACGTAATATGCAGTATACCATTGAAAATACCTTATAATATATCGTAATTTGTAGTGTATCATTGAAAATACCTTAGAATATATGGTAATTCTAGTCTATCAATGAAAATACCTTATAATATAACGTAATATGCAGTGTATCATGGAAAATACCTTATAATATAACGTAATATGCAGTGTATCATGGAAAATACCTTATAATATATCGTAATTTGTAGTGTATCATTGAAAATACCTTATAGTATAACGTAATATGCAGTGCATCATTGAAAAAACCTTATAATATAACGTAATATGCAGTGTATCATTGAAAATACCTTATCATATAACGTAATATGCAGTGTATCATTGAAAATACCTTATAATATAACGTAATATGCAGTGTATCATTGATAATACCTTATAATATAACGTAATATGCAGTGTATCATTGAAAATACCTTATAATATAACGTAATATGCAGTGTATCATTGAAAATACCTTATAATATAACGTAATATGCAGTGTATCATTGAAAATACCTTATAGTATAACGTAATATGCAGTGCATCATTGAAAATACCTTATAATATCACGTAATATGCAGTGTATCATTGAAAATACCTTATAATTTAACGTAATATGCAGGGTATCATTGAAAATACCTTATAATATATTGTAATTTGTAGTGTATCATTGAAAATACCTTATAATATAACGTAATATGCAGTGTATCATTGAAAATACCTTATAATATAACGAAATATGCAGGGTATCATTGAAAATACATTATAATATATCGTAATTTGTAGTGTATCAATGGAAATACCTTCTCATATAACGTAATATGCAGTGTATCATTGAAAATACCTTATAATGTATCGTAATTTGTAGTGTATCTTTGAAAATACCTTATAATATAACGTAATATGCAGTGTATCATAGAACATACCTTATAATATATAGCAGTTTATCATTGAAAATACCTTATAATATAACTTAATATGCAGGGTATCATTGAAAATACCTTATAATATATCGTAATTTGTAGTGTATCATTGAAAATACCTTAGAATATATGGTAATTCTAGTCTATCAATGAAAATACCTTATAATATAACGTAATATGCAGTGTATCATTGAAAATACCTTATCATATAACGTAATATGCAGTGTATCATTGTAAATACCTTATAATATAACGTAATATGCAGTGTATCATTGAAAATACCTTATAATATAACGTAATATGCAGTCTACCATTGAAAATACATTATAAAATAATGTAATATGCAGTCTGTCATTGAAAATACCTTATAATATAACGTAATATGATATATATCATTAAAAATACCTTATAAAATAACGTAATATGCAGTATACCATTGAAAATACTTATAATATAACGTAATATGCAGTGTATCATTGAAAATACCTTATAATATATAGTAGTTTTTCATTGAAAATACCTTATAATATAACGTAATATGCTGTGTATCATTGAAAATACCTTATAATATATCGTAATTTGTAGTGTATCATTGAAAATACCTTATAGTAGAACGTAATATGCAGTGCATCATTGAAAAAACCTTATAATATATAGTAGTTTATCATTGAAAATACCTTATAATATAACGTAATATGCAGTGTATCATTGAAAATACCTTATCATATAACGTAATATGCAGTGTATCATTGAAAATACCTTATAATATAACGTAATATGCAGTGTATCATAGAAAATACCTTATAATATAACGTAATATGCAGTGTATCATTGAAAATACCTTATAATATATCGTAATTTGTAGTGTATCATTGAAAATACCTTATAATTTAACGTAATATGCAGGGTATCATTGAAAATACCTTATAATATATCGTAATTTGTAGTGTATCATTGAAAATACCTTATAATATAACGTAATATGCAGTGTATCATTGAAAATACCTTATAATATAACGAAATATGCAGTGTATCATTGAAAATACCTTATCATATAACGTAATATGCAGTGTATCATTGAAAATACCTTATAATATAACGAAATATGCAGTGTATCATTGAAAATACCTTATAATATATCGTAATTTGTAGTGTATCATTGAAAATACCTTATAGTAGAACGTAATATGCAGTGCATCATTGAAAAAACCTTATAATATATAGTAGTTTATCATTGAAAATACCTTATAATATAACGTAATATGCAGTGTATCATTGAAAATACCTTATCATATAACGTAATATGCAGTGTATCATTGAAAATACCTTATAATATAACGTAATATGCAGTGTATCATAGAAAATACCTTATAATATAACGTAATATGCAGTGTATCATTGAAAATACCTTATAATATATCGTAATTTGTAGTGTATCATTGAAAATACCTTATAATTTAACGTAATATGCAGGGTATCATTGAAAATACCTTATAATATATCGTAATTTGTAGTGTATCATTGAAAATACCTTATAATATAACGTAATATGCAGTGTATCATTGAAAATACCTTATAATATAACGAAATATGCAGGGTATCATTGAAAATACCTTATAATATATCGTAATTTGTAGTGTATCAATGGAAATACCTACTCATATAACGTAATATGCAGTGTATCATTGAAAATACCTTATAATGTATCGTAATTTGTAGTGTATCATTGAAAATACCTTATAATATAACGAAATATGCAGGGTATCATTGAAAATACCTTATAATATATCGTAATTTGTAGTGTATCAATGGAAATACCTTCTCATATAACGTAATATGCAGTGTATCATTGAAAATACCTTATAATGTATCGTAATTTGTAGTGTATCTTTGAAAATACCTTATAATATAACGTAATATGCAGTGTATCATTGAAAATACCTTATAATGTATCGTAATTTGTAGTGTATCATTGAAAATACCTTATAATATAACGAAATATGCAGGGTATCATTGAAAATACCTTATAATATATCGTAATTTGTAGTGTATCAATGGAAATACCTTCTCATATAACGTAATATGCAGTGTATCATTGAAAATACCTTATAATGTATCGTAATTTGTAGTGTATCATTGAAAATACCTTATAATATAACGTAATATGCAGTGTATCATAGAACATACCTTATAATATATAGCAGTTTATCATTGAAAATACCTTATAATATAACTTAATATGCAGGGTATCATTGAAAATACCTTATAATATATCGTAATTTGTAGTGTATCATTGAAAATACCTTAGAATATATGGTAATTCTAGTCTATCAATGAAAATACCTTATAATATAACGTAATATGCAGTGTATCATTGAAAATACCTTATAATATATCGTAATTTGTAGTGTATCATTGAAAATACCTTATAGTATAACGTAATATGCAGTGCATCATTGAAAAAACCTTATAATATAACGTAATATGCAGTGTATCATTGAAAATACCTTATCATATAACGTAATATGCAGTGTATCATTGTAAATACCTTATAATATAACGTAATATGCAGTGTATCATTGAAAATACCTTATAATATAACGTAATATGCGGTGTATCATTGAAAATACCTTATAATATAACGTAATATGCAGTCTACCATTGAAAATACATTATAAAATAATGTAATATGCAGTCTGTCATTGAAAATACCTTATAATATAACGTAATATGATATATATCATTAAAAATACCTTATAAAATAACGTAATATGCAGTATACCATTGAAAATACTTATAATATAACGTAATTTGTAGTGTATCATTGAAAATACCTTATAATATATAGTAGTTTTTCATTGAAAATACCTTATAATATAACGTAATATGCAGTGTATCATTGAAAATACCTTATAATATATCGTAATTTGTAGTGTATCATTGAAAATACCTTATAATATATAGTAGTTTATCATTGAAAATACCTTATAATATTACGTAATATTCTGTGTATCATTGAAAATACCTTATAGTATAACGTAATATGCAGTGCATCATTGAAAATACCTTATAATATCACGTAATATGCAGTGTATCATTGAAAATACCTTATAATTTAACGTAATATGCAGGGTATCATTGAAAATACCTTATAATATATCGTAATTTGTAGTGTATCATTGAAAATACCTTATAATATAACGTAATATGCAGTGTATCATTGAAAATACCTTATAATATAACGTAATATGCAGTGTATCATTGAAAATACCTTATAATATATCGTAATTTGTAGTGTATCATTGAAAATACCTTATAGTAGAACGTAATATGCAGTGCATCATTGAAAAAACCTTATAATATATAGTAGTTTATCATTGAAAATACCTTATAATATAACGTAATATGCAGTGTATCATTGAAAATACCTTATCATATAACGTAATATGCAGTGTATCATTGAAAATACCTTATAATATAACGTAATATGCAGTGTATCATTGAAAATACCTTATAATATAACGTAATATGCAGTGTACCATTGAAAATACCTTATAATATATCGTAATTTGTAGTGTATCATTGAAAATACCTTATAATTTAACGTAATATGCAGGGTATCATTGAAAATACCTTATAATATATCGTAATTTGTATTGTATCATTGAAAATACCTTATAATATAACGTAATATGCAGTGTATCATTGAAAATACCTTATAATATAACGAAATATGCAGGGTATCATTGAAAATACCTTATAATATATCGTAATTTGTAGTGTATCAATGGAAATACCTACTCATATAACGTAATATGCAGTGTATCATTGAAAATACCTTATAATATATCGTAATTTGTAGTGTATCATTGAAAATACCTTATAATATAACGAAATATGCAGGGTATCATTGAAAATACCTTATAATATATCGTAATTTGTAGTGTATCAATGGAAATACCTTCTCATATAACGTAATATGCAGTGTATCATTGAAAATACCTTATAATGTATCGTAATTTGTAGTGTATCTTTGAAAATACCTTATAATATAACGTAATATGCAGTGTATCATAGAACATACCTTATAATATATAGCAGTTTATCATTGAAAATACCTTATAATATAACTTAATATGGAGGGTATCATTGAAAATACCTTATAATATATCGTAATTTGTAGTGTATCATTGAAAATACCTTAGAATATATGGTAATTCTAGTCTATCAATGAAAATACCTTATAATATAACGTAATATGCAGTGTATCATTGAAAATACCTTATAATATATCGTAATTTGTAGTGTATCATTGAAAATACCTTATAGTATAACGTAATATGCAGTGCATCATTGAAAAAACCTTAACATATAACGTAATATGCAGTGTATCATTGAAAATACCTTATCATATAACGTAATATGCAGTGTATCATTGTAAATACCTTATAATATAACGTAATATGCAGTGTATCATTGAAAATACCTTATAATATAACGTAATATGCGGTGTATCATTGAAAATACCTTATAATATAACGTAATATGCAGTCTACCATTGAAAATACATTATAAAATAATGTAATATGCAGTCTGTCATTGAAAATACCTTATAATATAACGTAATATGCAGTATACCATTGAAAATACCTTATAATATATCGTAATTTGTAGTGTATCATTGAAAATACCTTAGAATATATGGTAATTCTAGTCTATCAATGAAAATACCTTATAATATAACGTAATATGCAGTGTATCATGGAAAATACCTTATAATATAACGTAATATGCAGTGTATCATGGAAAATACCTTATAATATATCGTAATTTGTAGTGTATCATTGAAAATACCTTATAATATAACTTAATATGCAGGGTATCATTGAAAATACCTTATAATATATCGTAATTTGTAGTGTATCATTGAAAATACCTTAGAATATATGGTAATTCTAGTCTATCAATGAAAATACCTTATAATATAACGTAATATGCAGTGTATCATTGAAAATACCTTATAATATATCGTAATTTGTAGTGTATCATTGAAAATACCTTAGAATATATGGTAATTCTAGTCTATCAATGAAAATACCTTATAATATAACGTAATATGCAGTGTATCATTGAAAATACCTTATAATATATCGTAATTTGTATTGTATCATTGAAAATACCTTATAGTATAACGTAATATGCAGTGTATCATTGAAAATACCTTATAATATATCGTAATTTGAAGTGTATCATTGAAAATACCTTAGAATATATGGTAATTCTAGTCTATCAATGAAAATACCTTATAATATAACGTAATATGCAGTGTATCATTGAAAATACCTTATAATATATCGTAATTTGTAGTGTATCATTGAAAATACCTTATAGTAGAACGTAATATGCAGTGCATCATTGAAAAAACCTTATAATATATAGTAGTTTATCATTGAAAATACCTTATAATATAACGTAATATGCAGTGTATCATTGAAAATACCTTATCATATAACGTAATATGCAGTGTATCATTGAAAATACCTTATAATATAACGTAATATGCAGTGTATCATAGAAAATACCTTATAATATAACGTAATATGCAGTGTATCATTGAAAATACCTTATAATATATCGTAATTTGTAGTGTATCATTGAAAATACCTTATAATTTAACGTAATATGCAGGGTATCATTGAAAATACCTTATAATATATCGTAATTTGTAGTGTATCATTGAAAATACCTTATAATATAACGTAATATGCAGTGTATCATTGAAAATACCTTATAATATAACGAAATATGCAGGGTATCATTGAAAATACCTTATAATATATCGTAATTTGTAGTGTATCAATGGAAATACCTACTCATATAACGTAATATGCAGTGTATCATTGAAAATACCTTATAATGTATCGTAATTTGTAGTGTATCATTGAAAATACCTTATAATATAACGAAATATGCAGGGTATCATTGAAAATACCTTATAATATATCGTAATTTGTAGTGTATCAATGGAAATACCTTCTCATATAACGTAATATGCAGTGTATCATTGAAAATACCTTATAATGTATCGTAATTTGAAGTGTATCATTGAAAATACCTTAGAATATATGGTAATTCTAGTCTATCAATGAAAATACCTTATAATATAACGTAATATGCAGTGTATCATTGAAAATACCTTATAATATATCGTAATTTGTAGTGTATCATTGAAAATACCTTATAGTAGAACGTAATATGCAGTGCATCATTGAAAAAACCTTATAATATATAGTAGTTTATCATTGAAAATACCTTATAATATAACGTAATATGCAGTGTATCATTGAAAATACCTTATCATATAACGTAATATGCAGTGTATCATTGAAAATACCTTATAATATAACGTAATATGCAGTGTATCATAGAAAATACCTTATAATATAACGTAATATGCAGTGTATCATTGAAAATACCTTATAATATATCGTAATTTGTAGTGTATCATTGAAAATACCTTATAATATATAGTAGTTTATCATTGAAAATACCTTATAATATTACGTAATATTCTGTGTATCATTGAAAATACCTTATAGTATAACGTAATATGCAGTGCATCATTGAAAATACCTTATAATATCACGTAATATGCAGTGTATCATTGAAAATACCTTATAATTTAACGTAATATGCAGGGTATCATTGAAAATACCTTATAATATATCGTAATTTGTAGTGTATCATTGAAAATACCTTATAATATAACGTAATATGCAGTGTATCATTGAAAATACCTTATAATATAACGAAATATGCAGTGTATCATTGAAAATACCTTATAATATATCGTAATTTGTAGTGTATCATTGAAAATACCTTATAGTAGAACGTAATATGCAGTGCATCATTGAAAAAACCTTATAATATATAGTAGTTTATCATTGAAAATACCTTATAATATAACGTAATATGCAGTGTATCATTGAAAATACCTTATAATATAACGTAATATGCAGTGTATCATTGAAAATACCTTATAATATAACGTAATATGCAGTGTATCATAGAAAATACCTTATAATATAACGTAATATGCAGTGTATCATTGAAAATACCTTATAATATATCGTAATTTGTAGTGTATCATTGAAAATACCTTATAATTTAACGTAATATGCAGGGTATCATTGAAAATACCTTATAATATATCGTAATTTGTAGTGTATCATTGAAAATACCTTATAATATAACGTAATATGCAGTGTATCATTGAAAATACCTTATAATATAACGAAATATGCAGGGTATCATTGAAAATACCTTATAATATATCGTAATTTGTAGTGTATCAATGGAAATACCTACTCATATAACGTAATATGCAGTGTATCATTGAAAATACCTTATAATATATCGTAATTTGTAGTGTATCATTGAAAATACCTTATAATATA